>JACEIK010003406.1:26323-97869 GCA_018107945.1 Datura stramonium | reverse complement strand
TTGACACTAATTTGGAGCAATTCTACTTACCTTAGCTCGGTAGCTCGATGATTTGTCGGCCGAATTTCGCGAAACTAAATCTGTAGGAATGCTCCCTGCTGCTAAATACCTCGGTATCTGAGGGTAATTTGGATTTGAACTACGTTTGACGGTGTAATCGAACGATAATTTAATATCTCCTTCGTTCTCTCTCTGTTCCTCGCTAGCTACTGGAAATTTCTGATAATTATCAATTAAAACCAAAGTGGGGGCTTTATATACTTGGGCCTGGACAGGCCCAACGTGTCACGAAGCCAACACGGAGGCCCCGCCTCCGTGACACGCTGCCATCGCGGAGGGGCTCTGCCCCGGCTCCTTCCGCGATGTTTCGACAAATTTCTCGTCCGATCTTTTTCCGGGCCTTTTTATAACATGTATGACTTTCAAATACGCTTAACCAACACGCGAATAGGCCATCTATGTGTCGAAAATTTACGGGGTGTAACACTTGACTAGTGTTTTCTTCTCTTATTTTAGAGCAACTAAGGTATGTAAAGGCATAACCCTTCTCTTCGGGTCGTATGAAATCTTAAGTTACATTGTCTACCATTGACTCAAGTTGTGGTAGCCATATTGTTATTTTTACCCTTGTAATATCAATTCTAATTGAGGTGTTGTTGTCCTTTCTATTTCTATGACTTGTACTCTTGTTATATATGAGGACCCACATTCTCTTGCTATAGTCCTTTGGAATTCATAATGTAGTAGTATTATTCACTTGTTAAATTAAGCTACTCTTATTATGTGAATAATCTTAATTGAGTAGAATTGAACTAGTTGAAGTTTGTATATCTCCTACCAAATCCATATGAAAAGAACCGCTAGTTGAGCTAAAGTTTTATGCCTTTACTTAAGGCATTCTAAAAGATAGTTATGAAGGTTCTAGTTGTCCCAAATCTCGAAGGTTTCTAAATCTTGTTCAAGCTTATAAGAGTCCATACCAAAGATTGACTAACGTTTTATTGTCAAATAAGAAATTGTAGCACCTCAAAAGTTTCTAAGATCAAACCCTAGACTTGGAGTAGAAAACCAGTAGAAAAACTAAAAGTTCCCACAGAACAACTCATACCATGAGTCGGGATGTGAGACCATGAGTCGTAGGATGACTCGTGGTAGGCAGTACCAAGGTCCCCTTGAGCTCCAGTCACCACGACTCAAGTGACGAGTCGTGGGATGATATAATGACTCGTTAAGTGGCTCGTTCTAAGCAATCTAGCTAATGTTTCGCAATTTTGCATCTTTTCCTCCCAAGGACCACGAGAGCAGACCACGATTCATGGTACTAGGCAACAACTCGTCCTATAGATCATGGTATGAGATTAAAAAATGTTCAAAATGATTTTAGTGGTCACGAGTAGCAACCACGAGTCGTGGTATCATAGGGCGGATCGCCCTGACCAGCTGTGATGTGAAGTTCAGAAAGTGTTCAAGTTGGCTTCAGTGACCACGAGTGGACACCACGAGTCATGGATTGATCCAACGATTCATGGAATGACCCATTAGGAATGGACGAAAATTTTAAATACAAAGACGATAATTTTAAATACAATTTCCATGGGGTAGTTTTATCTAAGCTCTTAACTCCTAAACCAAATCATTTTAGGTTCTATTTGAGGGAATTAAAGGGATACTTGGTAGAATAACCTTCCTTCCTCTCCTAACATCGAAGAAATTCAAGAATCAGTATGCTCTCAAGAACACCTTGGGTTCTCTTCTCAATCTCTTGGGTCCTCAAGCAGTAGGTAGAAACTCTTCATTCCAGGTATGTGGGTTTATCAGTAAGGGTTTTATTTCACCCTTATGCCCAAAAGCTCAAGTCTTTAACTGTGATGTTAGTATATTTATATGAATCTACGATTTTAAGGGCTAAAACTCTTTTTTGCAAAAACGCTAAATTTTCTTGTGATATGTCTCTCTCACGATTCCTATATGCATTATACAATTATGTTGGGTTGAATTCTTTGAAAAATTCTTATGTATCTGTATACTCAAAACTTAGTATGATTTGCATAAAACAGGTATATTTTCGAATAACCTTCAGTATTATGATATCATGGCTTCAGTATCAGCTCAGTTTGCATGAATAGTTCAGTAATTCAGAAATTCAGTACTCAACATGATTTTAAAACTAGTTTATGCAGAATCTATTAGATTTCAGATATAATTACAAGCACCTATGTATGTTTTTTGGAGTAATATTTAACACCAAGTGGATGCGAGTTCAGATAACCCTAGTCTCAAAACTACGTGTCACCATAGGTTAAAGGTGTCCTCGCCAATTGAGAGTGTCTCCCTTGCCCGAATGAGCTCATTAGTGAATTCACGCCTTCATGGTCCTTACCCTTGACAAGGTATGGACACCCTCCCCACCAGGGTTACAGGTTGGACTCCATGATGCTCACTTAGAGTATGTCAGTTATGAAAATCTCTCACTCCCACAGTCACAGTAATGAGTTTTACTACATATATTCCCTATAGTATTTGTACATGGTGTTGACACTCAATTTTGATGTCCCTATGCCCCATATACGTTGCTTATATATGTATATTTTATTTACCTTTTTATGAAAATACTCGACTTGCATTCATATTTTTAAAATCATTAATTATCATAATCTTACAAAATTATTTTAAGTTACATATATATATATAATTAGCATTAAATTTTAAATGTATTAATTTTCTGATATTAAATAATTGTGTCATATAAACGTACGCCTACTAATCGTTAACATTTACAGGGTTTAACATCCTCCCCCCTTAGGAACATTAGTCCTCGAATGTCATCTTCGGCTTAACGGAGTTAACTCTCTTGACTAATACTTAAAAAGATTTCGTCAGTCTCCTCCATATTATGAACTATCCGGAAACCTGAAATGCATAAAAATCCAACATAGGCGTCTCACAGGACGCTACGGTACAACATAGCTTTACATCATAAAGGCAAATAACTAAACAATACTTAAAAATACAATAGCTGAACAATAATCTCACCTCAACTACCGAAGAAATTCCTTTTACCTTTCTATTCCTCTATAAGACCTTACTAGGCTACAACTGTGGTCCTCAAAATGGCCCCTAACAAACTTGTCCATCTAATATAGCCATTGGAGTCTCCTCATAGGGTAACTCTTCGGTAACCATGGCATCTCCAACTGAGTCAACCTGAGAGAAAATCTCCTATGCGCTTGCATAGTATTGATGAATAGATCCTAGCCCCGAAGGCAACTCTACTTCATAGGCCACTTGGCCGATTTTCCGGAGGATCCGATGTAGTTTAGTGAATCTAGGGCTAGGCTTGCCCTTATTATTCGATCTCGTAACATCCTTTGTTGGCGAGGTTTTTAGGAATACCCAGTCACTGCTTCAATCCTTAAATACCGACGCCATACGTTAGAGTAAGACTTTCGACGACTCTGGACTACCGGCACCTATTTTCTAATAAGTTTAACTCTTCCCATCTGACTGATGTAGTATACCCTGGTTCAATTATCCCTAATTTACCTGCTTCTGATCATCATATAGGGGCATGCACTTCTACCCGTAATGCACCTCCGGGCATCTGAGTTGTGTGCTTTTCTTAGCCATTTGTTTGGAGACGAGAATTCGTACTCAAACATGCATCCCAATATATTCTAAAAGCCTTTCCAAAACCTAGCTGTGAGTTCCTTTGTTGGAAGTTAATAGACGCTGAGACACCATATAGCCGGAATGTTTCTTTAGTGTTCAATTCAACATAGTCTTTTAGCTGAAACATAACTCTGTTCGGCAAGAAATAAGTTAATCTCATTAGCGTTTCAACAATGACCCAATGGGGTCACATTTATGCTGGGTATGAAGTAACCTTGTAACTATATTCTGACTAATTCTTTCCCGCTTCTGCGCAAGCACGACTATCTTCTGAATTAGCCCGCTGGATTTCTGTTGCCTAGCCTTCCCTCGCTGGTCACTGGAGCTCTGTTCTATGACACAACAATATCTTCCCTCTTCCCATGCCATCAGTAGGTATTTCTTCACAACATGATGTAATTTTGTTAAACTCTGGGTGGAGGGAGTAACGGCCATGGTGCACCTTGGCCATATTCTACTAACGAAGTCCTTCCACCTTTAGAACACAGAGTCGACCTCTGGGTCTCATGACTCCGCCCCTTGTTATCTTTAGGGCCAATAACTTCCTACTAGGCCTTGTCTCTAGGTTGTACTAGGTTAGAGTCTCTATGTCACTACTCCTTTACCTCCACAACTGGTGGTGATATTGTAGCATTCTAAGTTACAACCTCACTATCTCTTAACTATCAGCCCGATGCATATTTCTCGACATTCAGTGGTGGTCCCACGCTCTATCAACCTACTTCAACCTGGAGGTGATTTTATTTTCCTCTAGAATTAGATACTCATTCCTTTCCCCTTGCTTCCTTAGGTTGAGATTTGTGGTTCGTGCCCTCTGCCTCATACAATCAAAAATATTACTGACCAAGCCTTTCGACCTGTATCCTTCTGAATCGCACTCGGGCCTATTTTGTTCATATGATCTCTCTGTCCTTTGACATAGCAAACTAGGGCCATAGCCATTATCTTGTGGTTATTCCCTAATATTATTAGCATATTGCAACAGAATCAGCCTTTTTCTGACCTGAGCTTTACTATTGCTGGGGGTTTATTGCTGATGGACTCTCTCACACGCACTTGAGTGCTACTGGCAACCTTATCAGCCCTCCTGATTTACTACTGTAAAGGTCTAGATAACTTTATGAACACTAAAGGGTCTCAACCACTCTCTAATTCCTCTCGGAGTCAACAATTCTAATCCTCCTTTATTAACCATTCTGGGCAATATTGCATTGATACTTACATTTTCTATTGTACTGGAAAAAAATCAACTGGGCAAGTAGGAAGCAACCCTATCATTCCATAACAGGGGTAGGGCACGAAATTCATCAACTCTAAAGGCTGGAGGTACAAACCTCGCACGATCCTTCGTATATTTCAGGTAATCCAATGCTAACTGTCGTCCCTGTCTAATTCTATGTGTCTACTAAGTAGGCTAACTCATATATATATACCATACTCCTGATGTCCTATTCCGAGGTTGTAGTGAGAACTGAGGACAGTGCTGACATATCAATTACCTTATGAGGTTCCTGGTATCCTGGGAGGATGTTGGGGAGATTAAAAAGACGTCTGCTTCCGTCCCTAGGCTAATTCTCTCCCAACTGTGGCGCCTCACTAGTACCCTTTTCTGCTGCTGTAACTGACTTGCGATTGACTGAAGTCTGTCTTATACCAAACATTACTCTAGACAGACATAACAATAAAAGCTTAGGGACTTAACCTTATACAACTTTGCTCTATAGCACGATCTGAGAAGAAGGATGGGTAACCAAACTATCATGCCTCATAGCCTTCTACCTATAGAATGTGGTGCACAACATATTTATAAACAAAACTCTACTAGACACGGCTTGCAAACTCCCTAGGATACGACCTGCCCTGATACCAAGTTTGTCACGACCCACCTTAGGAGGCAGGACTAGCACCTAATGCCATACTGGAATTTGGGATGACTTGGCTGGGTATAGGCACCTCTGGTGCCTACTAGCTATTTAGAATCAACAAAATAAACTGCTATATTTCAGCAATAAACACAGCCTCGGGCTAACAAGGCGACGCAACACCTGTAAAAGAAAAATAGCTAACCCAACCAATATATCAATAAAGGGGATCCTATGTGGGATGACAAGGCCACCATGCTGTCTAGTTATAGCAGAAAGGAAAATAAGCAGCTATACTAGGCCCCACGCGGCCAACACATAAAATAAGACATACATGGGCCCCACACGACCAACAACAATCAACTAACTGAAGACTGTAGTCTGCAAGCCTCTAGGAGTGAAAATATTGGTCGGGACAGAGCCCCGGCCTACCCAAATTCCATACAAATGAAAGAAAGATAAACCTCCACCACCTGGCAACTCCGAATGAATTGATTCTGAATAGCTGCTAGAATATCTCACAATCTGTCTATCTAATCCTGCAAGCAAGTAATGCAGCACCCCATAGTTGGGCATCAGTACAATATGTACTGAATATGTAAGGCAGTAAATAAGCTGAATAGAAGTTGTTAAAGGCTGAAAGTGAGTAGAAGGAAGGGGCAGAAATTAACCTGGAAGTTTACTTATTCAAAACCTGCATTTAGTAAAGCACTACACGTATATGAGCTAAGACTGCACCATTACATATTTATGAGCTATAACTAGCAGACAAGAATACAAACAAGAACCTAACCTGGCCCCCATTAGCCTGAAAGGTACAAGCAACACAGAAATAACCTACCGGAGCCCCTAAAAGCCCTAGCAAGTACAATGCAATCTATATACCCCAATCTAGGTTCTATGATTCTACTAGTTCTATAGCCATCCTACCTGGCTTCTGGGTCCACATCTGAGCCTAGTGAACTCCTGTAATTGTGTCTGAGCCTGGTAGGCTCTTATAACTGCACCCTGGGCACCAGGTTCAACGAGGGTCAGTGATGCTGATATGACATAAAAATAATAGTTCAGCCATGGAATGGACTTTTATATGGCCCTTGGACCTGAATATAGTCCCTTGGGACATCACATAGCTCCTTGGAGCAACATCATATATCCCCATAGGCGATGACACAGTTAGCAACCCTGAAGTTGTGGTTGGAAGGCTATCCTAGGTGAGGGCAATCCCAATCGATGTGCTATACTGAAGCCTCAATCTAGCCACTCAAAAGGCGTATCTGGCCTTCTGGCCTAACGCAACCGCTACTCGCCCCTAGAATAGTCTGCATATCTGCTAGCACGCACACCCCGTGTACCTGTATCTGATCAGAGGATCCTGATAGTGATCATCATCTCTAAAGGTCTAGAGCGTATAGGGTGAGGTCTGGAGTGGCTTAAAAAACACTCTGAATGTTATGTTCGGACAAATATATCTCATAAGAAACTGTAGGGTCGCCAGATGACCAATTACTTAGTTCCCTTGCTTAGAACAACTGTAAGGCTGCTACTTCGGGCATGCTCTTGAGCAGTCAGCCCCTAAACTCCAACAGGCAGTTTACCATAATTCTTAGCCTTGAGGTAATACTGTACTAACATGGTTGTAGTCCCTTCGACCTTAAATTGGTCTATTCATATTTCATATGCCTTCTCTGGGCGATTCTTAACCTCGTAGGTAGTTTTTATCCGTACTTAGTCGTTCCCGGCAACCTGCACCATAAGTATCTTATCAGAGCAGGCTGGGGCGTTAGCCCCACATCTAACTACTAATAAAGTTCCACCTCGTAGAGTATCTACTGATCTATTAGACTCGTATCAACTGGAATGGTGATCTGAGCGACTGGTCTGACACACACTAAGTCAACTAAAACTAACAGTCACTGACAATAGCTAACTATATGGGAGGATGACCCTCAACTCACTAGGCAACTTTGGTGCCACTAACTCTAGGGTGACCATTCTATCCAATATTCTGTCTATGGAGGCGTCAAAATAAAACAATGGCCTCCGAGCGAGTTTTACTAACAATACAGGTGACTTACTGGTAGTTATATTGCCTAGCTGCACCTATGATGTTCAACTTACTAACTCAGTCCCAATAACTATCCACGAGCTTCTAAGGCCTAGGCCTGATGATAAAACATCCAATTCTACTAACACAGTGAACTGAAGAATAGAGGAGTTTCTATGATGCTTCTAGTGTGAGTCACACTTAACATGTTCTTTCCCGATAAGGGATACTGCAATATACTCTTTATGAGTTTTCTAGCAGCTAACCACAACATATGTAATCATAATCTACTAATAACAGCTAATCACGACATACCTGATCTTTATATACTAGCATAAGCTAATTACAACATATAGGATCATTATCTACGTTCAAAACATAGGTCGTATCACTATACGATGAGAATAACTTGCCGAAGGAATAAGCATTAACATACCTCGAATGTCGATTCTCGTTTAACTGGCGAGTTTCAACTTATAAACGGCAGTTCCTTCCAACTGCAATCCTCATGTTGAGAGAATAGGGCTAATTTCGATAATAATATTAACTATAATTCAACTCCAAATAACTCTATTGAAAACCTATAATTTCTTGAGAGTTCAGAAGGGAGAAATACTTACCTAATGCCTGTGGCCGCTTAGGATTCAATTTGGAATAATTTTGACAACTTTTACTCGGCGGAGTTCCGGTATGCCGAGCAAATTTTCAAGAAATAACTCCGTAGAAATGCTTTCCATATGCCTAGAACTCTTTATCCAAAGTTAATTTGTGTTTGGACGGCATTTGGTAGCGTAATTTGAAGAAATTTTGATGAACAATGCATGCTCCCTCTGATTCTTGTCGTGGGATCTTTTGATGAATGAATTAAAATGAACCAAGGCTTATATATATACACATGGGCGGTGGAAGGGGATGGAGCCCCATGCTGCCCAAGGCGCCAAGGGCTGTCGCGGCGAGCTGCCCAACGTGCAGGAAGGCTAGTGCGTCGCGCTGGCCCTTCGCGGCCTGGCCTCGCTCAACCCTGCATCCAAGGTTCTTCCCACATGCGTCAATCTCTCTTTACTCGATACAACCCACGCGCACGCGTACGCCTACTAACTGTTAACATTTTACAGGGTGTAACATTACCACCGAACCTCATTTCGGTTGGCAAATTATCACTGGTTGGGCAGTTTGTTATACTTTTACCATTGAGCCCAGTTCATGCATATGTGAGCATACATAGTTGAGTTGCACTTAATCACCAGCCAAGTTATTTCAGAGTTGTGTTAAGTCTTAGTTGAGGTGTAAGTTATTTGCCCTAGTGGCACTCACAGTTTCAGGTTGTATCTCTCTTATTCTCTATTGCAGTTGTTATTATGTTTATTATTTTTCAGCCTCACATATCAGTACATATTATCTATACTGACATCTTTTTGCCTGTGGACACTGCATTCGTGCGGCAGGAGCAGATAGAGGCCCATATCAACCTCTATAATAGGAGTCGGCCAGTCTCAACTTTTGGATGGTATTCTCTCTTCTTTCTGGTGCTTTTGGTCTAGATGTCTAGCTCTTTTTGCATAGTCTAATATTGTGTACAGTTTTTGGGTAGGTCCAGATCATGTCCCCACCATCAGTTGCTAGTACTCTTAGAGACTTTGTGGACATACATACATTGTGGTTGTACTTATCTTTTGTTTATGGCATTGTCGGCCTTTGTTTATTTTTAGTTATTGCCTAGTCGGTTTTATTGTCATTCTCAGTTAGCTGTGCAGTGTCCATGCATCCTTATTCTATTCTTCCATATTGATAAGTGACCTTGCCGATCCAGAATTATCTATTATTTAGCAGTGTTGCCTGGTGGCCTTGTGGGCCCAACCTCTTTCTTTTAATTGAGTTTCTTTGCTAGCTCGGTCCAGAAGGTCATCGGGTGCCAGTTATGCTTCTCCAGATTTGGGGTGTGAGAACTAACTACATGACATGACTTATAACATATGCGGAAGAGAATAAAAAAGATTCGTATCATAAGCAAAGTTATTTAATAAGAAAGAATTTCTATTCTAAATCCTTCATATAAATCATGAAGTTGTATTCCATAAATGCAAAAATTTGTCAAGTTTACATCATCAAATATTCTAGACTCGTCTGATTTAGGAAGCCTCTAACATGACATGAATAAATTATCTTACCAAGACAAGGTCCCTGGAATTTACCCATAAGAAACTAAGACAACTGAAATAAGTGACTTTCCCCAAAAGAAAGTGGACACCAATAGTGGAACATATAGAATCTTGTGTGCACCTCGATCGTCGGAATAAGTATATAAGTCTGCATTATGAAAAATACAATGTCACTGGCAATAGGGATGTAAGTACATATGGAATTGTATTGTATATAATATGGCATAATAAAACATAAAATATGTACTTTAACTGAAAGGATATCAAAAGAAACATACATAAAGCATGGAAGAAATTTAAAGAATTCATATCATAAAGCTGACCTCGACGCATTCATCTTTCATCATGATTTAGTTTCTTATGAAAAACGTAAGTGGACTTTTGATATCAAAAAAATATTTAAGTAAAATAAGTTTAAATGACTCAAGTGCACATGAAAATATTTGAGTATTACTTAAATCATTAAAAGAATACTATTAGCTTTTTACTGTGGATCTTGTTACTGTCAAACTTAATAATAAGTCACCATATGTATTTCATAGCATCTGATTAAAGTCTGATCAACTAAGTATTTAATTACGATCATCTCATGGGTCATTATCTATATATAGTAACATGAAACATACAATTTCAACCAAGGGAATCCCAACGTGGAAAAACTAACTAACTGTCATTTCTTTGAAGCGCTCATAGTCCTACATCGATAATTTGTAGTTTTGGGTAATTGGCCTTGCGACCCATACCTTCTCATTTTATAGAATACTCTCAATATATTTAAATCATAACTATGACACCTATTTATCTTATAATAAATTTGACACCATTGGTCCTTTGATAAAGTTAACAATGTTGGCCTTTTTCATAAAATCATCATATTGGCTTATTAGCTCTTTTTAAACCTTCGACATCATTTTATAAATCATAGCATAAATCATGAGGAACCTCCTTCAAATCATCTTGCTAACACTTTAAGAAAACTATAGTCTTTATCAATGCATAAGTATTAAGATCATGAAAGACTTCAAAAGGTTTCTTAGTGAATCATAAAATTGTGTAGCTCAATAGGCTATAATATTTCTTTACAATACGTCATAGGTCTTTAAATAGATAATGAAATCTTTCGATATATCATAAAAATGTTTGAAGAAATTCATAGACTTCATTTATGTAAATTGATAATAAACATCTTGAGAGATTTCATACGGCTTATAGGAACTTTGAATAGTAAAACCATATAGCTGAATTAATAGATATTGACTCTAAGAGTGGTTGTCTAAAGATTTTGACTGGGGGAGTACCTAACCGATGAGGGTACTTAGAGTTTCATAGATAGAAGCACGTACCAATGATGATCGAATTCAAGAGAGGTTTATCATAAATAGGAGTATTATTCATAAGGAATACTTGAAATCTTATACGTGAAAGGACTATCTCATAATCATGTGTTAGATTGAAAAGCTCATAAATCATAAGTCATGTTTTCTTATAGGTATCACATCGTGAATCATGGTTCAGAGTTTTCACAATCTGAACATAGGTCCGGATTGAGACACCGGACCTATAACAACAAATGGTTCTAAGTCGACCCATGGCATGAACATGATAATTAAAGAACATACATCAAGCTAAAATTAATCATGAATAAGTGGAATTCTGAATACATATCAATCATAACAAAGTCAATACTGACAAAGCTGAAATTCTACAAATTATCTGATAATCCTCTAACATGTTTGAAGAGCTGATGGGACAACATCCCCAACTAGCTCACTAAAGTTCGAAACTGAAATAACACAATCAAGTATTAACTGAAGGGCCTCAAAGGATGAGGATTCACCAACAATGGAAATAAACTATGCTACGGGAAACTGGGATAACGGCGAAACTGAGTCTGACCATCGGAACCTGTATTATAAAATGATACAACATAGAGTATATGATCAGTACTTGAAATGTACTGAGTATGAAAGGTAAGTAAATCATGCTGAGAAAGTATAAACTGAAACCACGCATATGAACATAAACGATAAACTCATGAGAGTAAGGAATGCATGCTGAAATTTAAGTCTAAATCATGTATAGTCATAAGCTGAATATCATATCTGAATGGAATGACCCAAAGCTAAAATAGAAATCATATGGCTTTCCATAACTGAAATCATAAGTAAAATCTTATAAAATGATCATTGATTCAAACATGCTGTAAAACATAATATCATAAGTCATGAACATGCATAATTGAAATTATGAGGAACAATGGGAGACTCGTCATAATCGACAACCACTATGTATAAGCGCATGATGATCTCACATATTTTTCACGTTAAGGAGAGTCATTCTAAGCCTTGTCAGGGCAAAGGATAAGTAAGGTATGATATCACAGTGTGTCCTTGGGTGGGAAAACACTCTCTTGAGATGTCTTAGAATATATCACTATGTTGGCGCGTAGTTTATGAGACTGGGGAACCTTGAAACCCCTAGCCTACTCGGTACTAGACACTACTCCCAAGACATGTATAATGCTCATATAATTATATTCTCAAAACATAGTTTGCATCTGAACATTGGGATTCTTGTCTCCAAAATATATATCATAACTGATCTTGTTAGTCTTGGCTAAATCATGAAACATACTTGACTTGTGTGGGCTTGCCCAAATCTTAAAATCATGCATACTTGAAATAGACTTCATAAGGAAAAATCATGAATTCATACTTGGATAATTTATAAACATTCAATCATGCTAGATATCTCATCATACTTGAAATCATAAATCATAAACTTAACTTTTCATGAAACTTGCATAATTGGGCATAATTTTCTAAAATTTAAAATCATGAATTTATAATCAAAATAGGTATAAAATTTTCCCATAAATCTTAAAACATACTTTGAAACATGAAGGGAATTGACCCATAAATAAATCACAAATAATTTCATGAAATTAGGTTAAAACTCTATAAGATCATAAACTTGAATTAAGACTTGAATTCATGAACTTGAGGAGAAATTTGGGCATGAAGTGAAAGAAAACTCCCATTTATAGACCTACATACCTAGGTAAGCTGAATCTATACTTGACCTTGAAAGCCCAAGAGATTTGGGGGAAGAATTGAGGAATTTCAAGTTTGATCTTCAAAAGGGAACTTCTAAACTTGCATGCATGGGAGTTGAATGAATTATAATAGGTTAAACTCCCTTAATACACTTCTTTCAGGATTTAAAATGACGTAGTTTAGGGATTAGGAGCTTAGAAATTATGAAAATGCCCTTACTAATTTCGCAGAAAAATACTCACTGCCAGAATGATTCACACTACGAATCGTAAGTAGATACCGCGACTCATGGTTGGCTCTCTTTGTCTCTATTGGTTTCTCCCAACTCCTTAAGTTCCCACGAGCCGCACAACGATTCATAACATCAAACGACGGGTTTTTGGACCCATCTGTTGCCACTTCTTCCAATTTATTTGCCCCCTTCCTACGAGTGTAAGCCACGACTCTTTGTTCCCCACAATGAGTCGTAACATGACCCGTACATTCCAACCCTGACACTCCTAAACCAACCAATGACTCCCTGCCACGATCTGTTGTTTGTCACTATGAGTCGTACCAAGTGTCGTACCTTCCAGGCCTGACATACTAGCAGATTTCCAAGACTCCTAACAACGGCTCGTTACCTGAATCCACGAGTCGTACCTTGACTCATTGCTACTGAACTCCTTCTGCGAGTTCTGACCACGTGCAGTCCCACGACTCATTACTCCTTCCCACGACTCGTACCACGAGTCATTCTGAGGCACTTTCCAAACTTTTTTCTGCTAATCACATTTTAAATTTTGAGTCTAGTCTTAGGGACTTTTGGGGTATTACAAGAGTCATAAAAGTCATATAATAAGTAAAATCCTCAAGAGGAATCATCAAATTTATATCTTAAGGAAAAATCATACTTTTCATATTTTTTTAGTTTCATGGTGAAAATCATATAATTCATAGAATGAAAACACAACAAGAATTAAAGATTGCATAAGGAATTCGTAAGAGAGTTCATGGCATCCATAACGAAGTAGCATAAATAAATTCACACTTAGCCCAAATTGTTGATAGAGTAAAAATTCATGAATTTCGAAGAATATGTAACCCGAGGGAATAATAATAACATTCCCCCATATGAGATTGTCTTACTATGCAGTCCATCCTACCAACAGCAGAACGATTCTGTGGTTAGCAGAGTGGGAGTTTTGCCTATAAAAATTTCCAATAAACCTCCCACCAATCTTCTCGTGCACCTTCTTGTAAAATAATCAGAACTCCTTATAGAAATGTACAAAATGATGAATGGTTTGATAAATTGTAAACTAGACTCGAGGATCTCTAATTTTATAGGTAATGAACCACGTAATATTCATATTCTAGGAGATATTCTTGTTTAGAGTTGTACCTTACATAAGCTTATATAAAAATTTAATTGTCAAAGAAGCTTCCAATCCAACTTTGTGCTAGAGTTCCTTTATGACCTTAATTCATTTCCATCTTTGTGGTTTTGTTGTACCTTAGTTCTCAGCTACCTTCTATGTTGAGTCAAACTAAGACAAGTAAATTAAAACGAAATGAGTAATATTTACTATCTTTGAATATATAATAAAACTAAGAACACATCTAAATTATCAACTTAATGTTCAATGATTATACCAATAAATAGTCAACCTGTGGGTGACCCAAAAATATCTTACAATCATGAACTTCAATTTATCCATAAACATTATATTTTTTATAAGCATCAAGATTATGAGAAATTGAATGCAGATTCATTTGTTATTTTAAAATTAATAATTCATAAAGATTCAATTATTTTTGTGATTAACAAATTATGCATATTAATGTTAAAAAAAATTCTTTTACTATCAACATATATGTCGAATTCATACTAGCATAACGGTTAATAATGAATTGACTTTTTTCATACCAGAATATTAGCCTGAGATCATAACCAACTCAAGGGTTCATAAAAGTTGAAAAAATATTTAAACAAATCATTAATTCCTAAATCACGCTTTGATACCACATGTAAAAAAACTTTTGATTACAGTTGTGAAACATAAACAATCTAATAGAAAATCCCACATGACTTTAGGATCTTGGAACTTAATAATTTTCATGAGACATCATATAACATTACTTTAATCAAGAAAACATACATGAACTCATTGTATTTTGTTAAACTATATGTAACGGAAGTGATTGAATTTTTTAGTCGTAAGAAATTGCTTTCTTTCCCTTGCACTGCTTTCTTTATCATGTTACTTAGTGAAAATAGCCGTGAAATGGAGTCCAGAGAGGATTAGTTTTTTAAGATCATTTATAGTTCAATTATTTATTTTGGTCAACCAAGCATTTTATTATTGATACCTCAAAATGATTACATCTCTGGATAGATTTAGTGGTCCTTTATCATAGCAATACTTATAGCTCCCTAAATCTATGTTCTAACTACTTGGAATATAGCCCCTCTATCCAACCTCAATTATTACAAATTCATTTTATTTTAAATATATCAAAAATGCGATATCTACAATCCGCTTTCACCTACTTGCATAACACCGATGGTCTGAGCACTTTGTAGTTCCATAACACCTCGTTTTTGGCCTTCCATATGGAATATATTATCGCTCCCAGCACTGCCCATATAAATGACCTGTTGATATTTCCTCTGGCCCTTCTTGCTACTCTGTCCCACATGCCATATAAATCATTTCGTTGGATCCTAATTTCTAGCCATTGCAATACCTCTCGCAGACAGATTTCTTAAAGCACACAGTGGAAGAATAAATGGTCTGTGGTTTCGAGAAACTCTCTATATAATATACAAAGATTATCTTGGAATACTTCTATCCTTGCTAGCCTTTCCTTTGTCAAAAGTCTACTGTGCATAGTGACCCAACTGATAAAGCTGTGTTTTGGCACATTTGTACTATTCCACACTCCTCGTCACCAGTTCCATTCGGTGCCAGTCCCCCTTATCCAGTGGTAGCCACTCACAATTGAATATTTTTCAAATGGTGTTAGCCACCCATTCTGGGTATACCCGGCTTCAAATTTTGCCCTTAGGTTGCATATTTTCCTCCAATACCAACATGTATCTTGAGGTGGTTGATAACTCCACCAATCTGCCCCTTTTTAAATATATATGGTGCACCCATTTAATCCACAAGTTATTCATTTTTGTTGCTATATTCCATATGTACTTATCTACCATTTCTTCATTCCATAATATGTTATTCGTTACACCAAGCCCTCCTTCCTTCCTTGCTCTGCATACAATATCCCACGCGATAAGGGGCGACTTCCCAGTACTTTCTTTTCCACTCTATAGAAAATTCCTGCACAGAGCTATTATTTCCTTGAGGACCTTCTTGGGTAGGATAAATATGGATGCTCAATATGCATGTATATGCATTAGGACCGAGTTAACCAACTGGACCCTCCCTGCATATGATAAATTTCGCGATCCCCGTGTTCTAACTCGCGCTATCATTTTGTAAACCAACATTTTCCAATCGATTGTCGTCAACCTCTTGGCTGAAAGTGGTACTCCCAGATAACGAAATGGCAGCTTGCCTTTGGTATAGCCAGTGAGTTCACAAAGGTCATTTACTACCTGACTTGGCACATTGGCTGAGAAAACACTAGACTTTGCATTGTTTGTAGTGAGTCCTGAAGCAAGCGAGAATGTTTTCAACCCCCTTAGAATTAGAATCACTAGTATCCATTCACCTTGCTAAAAATGAGCATATCGTTAGCAAAGCATAGATGGTTTAGCTTCATACTTCTGCATTTGGTATGAAAAGCAAACTCCTCTTGTTTAGCAACCCAATTCATGATCCTCGTGAAGTACTCCATACATATCACAAATAATAAAGGTGAAAGGGAGTCCCCTTGTCTCAACCCTCTCTTCCCTTTGAACTTTCCATGAAGGTCCCCATTTATAGCTACGATATATTGGGTTGTGGATACACATTCCATCACCCACTCTATATACCTATAAGGAAAGTTCAATCCATGTAGCATTTCTTCAACAAAGTCCCATACCACCGAATCTTAGGCTTTCCACAGGTCTATTTTAATCAAACAACTACTGGTTGTATTCTTCCTGTTATAGAGTTTCACCAAGTCTTGACATATGAGAATATTTTGCTCAATTATCCTTCTATCCACAAAAGCACTTTGATTCTCCAAAATTATGTCTGGAAGCACATTCTGCTGTCTGTTACCAAGTATCTTCACAATAATCTTGTATATTGTGTTGAAACATGATATTAGTCCATAATCTGCCACTGATTCGACATGTGAACATCTTGGAATTAATGTTATAACTGTGTGATTAACCCCCTCCAACAAATTTCCTGAATCAAAAACTCCAATATAGCTTCCATAAGATCTGATTTTATAATATCCCAGCTATCGTTGAAGAATTTACTCTCATATCTGTCAGGGCCAGGTGATTTATCCCCATCAATTTCCCACTGTGCTTACTTGGCCTCCTTTTCAGTACATCTTGTAGTTAGCAATTCCATTTGTTCATTGTTGATCATCCTCCCTCTTCTAAAGATCTCACTTTGAGCATGTTGTTTATGCTCAGTCTTGGTGCCTAGCAAGTCTTTGTAGTAGTCAATAAACGCTGAACTAATACCCTCCATATCTACTTTCATAACCCTATCTACTCCTTTGATTGAGAAGATTCTATTATTATTCCTTCTGGCTTTAAGGAATTATGATAGAACCTTGTGTTTTGATCACCCTCCATGAGCCATTGTAACTTACTTCTTCATTGTAGGAACCGGTCCCTAGCTTTGTTAATTTTCAAGCACTCATGAGCTATTTCCCTTTCCATTTGAATCCACTCGTTGTTTCTTGGATCTCGTTGGATATCCGCTTGGCATTGCTTTAATCTTTTTATAGCTTTATCAGCCTTCATCTTGATGTCACTAAATCTATCATTATTCAACTTGTAGAATCTAAGACACTCTTTAGTCTATTCAATCTCCTGATAACTTGGAACATTTTCTGTTACACCCCGTAAATTCTTGACATATAGATGGCCTATTCGCATGTTGGTTAAGAGTTTTAGAATGCCATACATGCTAGAAAAATGCCCGGGGAAAGATCGGACAAGCGCCAAGTTGGCGCGTCGCAAGGCAAAATACGACTTATAAATCACATTCCAGGAATGCGACTTATAGGTCCCAATTATATAAGCCCCCAACTTCGGTTTTTCATTAAAGTTTCTTATAATTTCCAGTGAAATAAATAGAGGGTAAGCAGAGAGAAAGAGGAACGAGGGTTATTTGATAATTTTCTTCCGATTACGCTTTCAAACACGGTCCAAACTCAAATTAATCTCAGATACCGAGGTATATTTAGCAGCAAGGAGCATTCCTACGGGTTTAGTTTCGTGAAATTCGGCCGGTGAATCATCGTGCTACCGAGCCAAGGTAAGTGGAATTGCTCCAAATTAGTGTCAATACTCCTAGCCTAAAGTGAGTATTTCTTCCTTACGGACTTTAGAAATAGCGAGTTTTCGACGATTTTCGATAAGCATAAGTTTGGGCTATATATATCGAAGATGATGTTTTCTTCGAATATTGGCGTATTTATTTCTAATTGATATATATATGAATGCGGTTAGGAGAAATAGACTGAAGTACGTAGAGCTTCGCCCGTTAGTCGAAAAATCCGAAGCGAAGGTATGTAAAGCTAATTCCTCGGCAAGTTAGTAATCCGATACAGTAGATAGCGTGTTATATAGAAGAAAGAATTCGAAGTCCAAGAATTGAGTCACATTATGAGTCTAGCAAGCGTGTTTTGAATTTAGCAAGCATGTTTATAATATTATGAGATATGTTCGGAATAAAAGTTAGTAAAGCAATATCGAGATAGTCGAGGATAATATCCCGGATACGGTATGAGTGAGACGGTCGGATGATATCACCCGAGATACGACAACGACAGTCGAGATAATATCCCAGATACGAGTATAAATCAATATGAAATTAGTATAACACGAAGAGTTGAGCAGAATCGAATACAGAAAGTATTTTCAGTTCAAGCATGCTTGTTATATGTGATTATTGATTGTTGATACTTGTTTGTGTTTTGAGGCACCTTTGAGCGTCCTCGCGCCCCCACAGGTTGGTAGCGTAGTCGACCCACCGTGAGGGTGGGATACGACACTCCAAGTGGCATGCCGTCCGCGGTAGGACGAAGATGGGATGGAGCTTTCCCATGCTCAATTTGGTCAGCATAGCGGTAAAGTTTACTCACATTCATGGCATGGGGGCCAATTCTGAGATACAAACACTAGTTACAATTTACAGGTTTACGGGTGCGGGAGTCTCAGGGCTCTCGAAAGCAGTTATTTATCGAGCCATAGCCCGAGATGGGGGCCCGGGGGAGCCGATAGAGGTGCTCGTAGTTAGTAGACGAGTGGAGTGATTTATTTTTGGATGGTTTTGACGGGTGAAATTTATATAGATTGTTTGTTGAGTTGTCACCTTGGAAACATGGGGGCTGGTGTGGTCCTTGTATTATATATATATATATATGTTATTTATTAGCTAATAGACGAGCGGGATCGCCACGTGAAGCGGTATGCTCTGCCTTATTCTCAGTCTGAAAAGCACAGTTTGATTCTCAGTTCGAGACAGTTTGAGATATCTTCTACTGTTCATAGTTACTAGTTATGTTGTTTTATATTCGGTTATGATCGGTTTTCTTCATACTCGGTACCGGTGGTGCGCGCCCCGTTGTTGTTGCATTACTTACTGCGGTACTTTCATGGAGACGAGCCGATACCTTGTGATTCCGGCCAGCTCATAGGGTCATCAGCTCCTCTCATCCGGAGCTTGATATTCCAGGGTGTAGTTCATTTTCTTTTGTTGTATAATACGGGTAGGTGGGGCCTTGTCGAGCCGTCTTGCTCGGTATTCTTAGAGGCTTGCGGGTGTATATATATATCTCCTTGGTTAGTTTTGCCGGTTGTGTGGGGCCGTGCGTTTGTTTAGCTGTTTAGTGTTGTTGATTGTGTTGGCCGTGTGGGGGCCCGTATTCGAATAGTAGTGGTGACCTTTTATCCAAGTAGATGTTCGGTATTTATTATATTGAGTTAGAGATAACTGGACGGCATGGTGGCCTTGTGGCCCCATAGGTTTCCCCTATATGAGAATGATTCTGGTTAGCTGATGTTACAGTACGGGTGGCTATAGGCCCCGATCATTGCAGGGCTGTATTTATAGCCGTTATATAGCCCGTTGATTTCATGAATCGAGTTAGAGCCAGCCGGGCACCAGATGTGTTTAGACGGTAGTCTAGCGGTCAAGTCCTTATAGGGCACCGAATTATCAGTCACTTATCCCCCAAGGCGGGGCGTGACATTTTCCTTCCTTCAACTTCTTTGCTCCCAACTAGCACGCACATTTTGCCTTGTAATCGAGGGCAAGGCTCCACATGTTGAAATATTTAAACTATCTCTTCCATGTTTAAGAATTTAGCCCATCCCTTTGTATTATCCTTCTCAAACAATAATCTCAGATAAGCCTTCGTTCTCAAATATGACTTCTGATGTTGGGGGTTGTGAAAGCCATTCACCATTAACTAGAACTTTATCAATCACGCTAAGTACCTTATCTTCTGTTATTGCTTGTTGGTCCATGTGAATAAGGAACCTATATATTTACGGTTATGCCCCAGAGTCCTACACCACAGACGGAACCTACGGTACTTGAAGCCACAAGGGACCCCAAGTCAACCTCTGGTCTATCATACACTATATTCTTAGTAAAAGAAATATAGAGAAAATTTAAAATAATAACATAAAAGCATCTATGAAAATAAAACGAAAATATAAAAAGTTTAAGAATATGATGCGGAATTAATTCGTCTGAAATTAACTCTGTATTCGAAAGCCTTCTAATTGATGAGTTGCTGAGACAAGCCCCAGCTAACTCTAATCCAACTAAAATAATAAATCAATTGAAAGGAAATGGAATAAGACCTCAGGTATTGAGGACTCACACTTCAATTGCGAGAGGGATGCGGATCGCAATGGCTAATGATCTGATCACAGAGACGCACAGCTATATCATGATGATACAGCATAAAAGTATGCGTCAGTACTTTGAATGTACTGAGTAAGTGGAAAAAACATAACTGAATATAATGTCCGAACTGATATGATATGCAATGACTAGTAAGTAAGCTGAATTTGAACTTCTTTTGAAATCAATGGTGGTGAAATGACCTTGTCTGATGGTCAAGGCATGTCCTAAGTCTGAAAGTACTGAGTCTGAGATACTGAACTGAACTGAGCTAAACTGATAGAACTAGAACTGAATTGAGCTACTTATTCTGAAGGTGGATTGGGTGACTAGTGGGAGAGTCTCTAACCGACATATAACCACTTGAACTAGACGTGGATTCCCTTGGTATACACCCCACCAGTAGGACCCAATATACCTTGCCAGGGTATAAGGGGCATGAACTGGGTGATCAACAAAGTCTGGGGCCAATCGGGCTAAGTAATACGGTAACCTATGTTGGCAACTCGGTTACGGGAACTTGGGTGCCAGAACCCAGGCAGCTCGGTGCTAAGTCCTACTCCCCCTTTGGAAAGCCTAAACTGAACTACACTAGGTTGATAACTCGAAACTAGGGTCCAAGACTAGTTAGGGACATATAGCAACTAAAAAGTACCCGAGTCTTGTCGGACCGGTCCTGGCCCAGGTTCTAGACTGGTCGGGCCCTTATGCAGAGCGTTGTAACCGTCTAAGTACAAAGCGTAATATGAACTTGTGTCCCAGGGATGGTCAGACCTATATATATAAAATGTCACTGACCGACTAATGGACCAAAGAAACTGAGTTCAGTGGTCGATAGCAGGGAGGCACCACTAACACCTCGGAAAAAAGATTGAAGTCAAGTGACCCGGTTGACAAGTTACGAATAGTTACGAAGAGGTTCTGCATTCTAGCGAGGCGAACTACTAAGCGGCTAAGCCCAGAGGCCCAACTCATTCCAACAACATGGAAATTCCATAGTATAGAAAAATTTCAAGATATAAAGAAATCTCGTAAACAGAGGCTAAAATCATCTTATCAATGAAATATTTTCTCATCATATATATACAATAAGAATTGAAATTCATCCCAAAACATACTCCATTCACTACATATAATTTAATATGCAAAAATTATTACTTGAAAGTTAGACCTTAAATTCACTTAGCGAGAACATCAACAATTCGGTAAGAGGTATTGAGATCATATCAATAATAAACAAAGATATCATTCTATATGGAATTAATGAATAATATCATATAATTTACGTATTCGAAAACTCGGGAGGCTAAACTGATAGAGAAACTATGGGAGGGTTTGGGGGGACACGGGAAAGAACAATTTTTTCTTGTTGAATTCCCCATACAATGCCTGGCCTAAGAATTCCCAGATGAAGATTGACTGCTACAATGAAGGAAGACCTTAAGCCTTCTTGAGAGTTTCTTGAGAGAGAACTTTTTGATGTTTTTCTGGTAAAACGTCGGAATGAGGGAAGAAACTATCCAATCCCTCTAATAATATTAAATTACGTCCAAAATGTATTAGTTTAAAGCTTAAAGAGAGCGAAATTACTAAATAGCCCTTAGAAAATCCAAGAAAAACTTATAGGTGATCCCTAACGGGTGACCTAATGAGTCGTGGTGACTGACCACGATTCGTGAGGGTCACCAGTCGTGGAACACACTGTCTCACTTTTGAAAGCTTATATACTAGGCTTAACCACGAGTCACTGGCAGTGATTACCCAGAGGATAACAACTCGTGTTGACACTTTCGTTAGGTGCCTATCAGCACGACTAGGCATGGTAATGGGGGACATAACGAGTCGTTATTGGTGACCATGACTCGTAGTCACCATCCATCAAATCTACCAGCTTCTCACTTACCAATATTTACTCCTCCTTTTCACGGTGACCTAACGAGTGGTTAGTTCTCCTAGCGACCCGTTAGGTGAGTTGTTCTGACAACTCACGCAGATTTCCAATTTTCTTATCTAAGTCCCGAATTTAGTATTTGAGTTTTACGGGCGTTACAATTTCATACCACTGAAAGGCCATTTCCCATCAGCATTGCTTAAAGTCTCAAGATTTCCCGCCAGTGTAACTAGACTTCCAACCTGTTATCGATTGTCAACACACAATTAAATCCATGATTACTGCAATGGACCTTGTACACTATCTATAGCAGTTATTCCTCTCAGTAATTCTCTTCGTAATGCACTATCATTATATTCGTATACTTGCCTTAAGGTTAAGCGCTGCAGTACCCTTATGCTGCAATGTACAGTGAATAGAATTGGCAGTTTTTCTTAATATCCACGTTGAATATTTCAGGCTTCCATGCTAACCATATTCTCCCCCGGGATGTGCTAAGAGGTTTGTAGTGAATGACCATTTATTACACAAATTAAGAGAGACGTTTTGAGTCTTGTTTATCTTAATCTTTATTTTCGGGGAGTCCAAATAGGCACACAGGTTGTGCAAAAACCTCTGCACCTCCATTTGTTTAGATATCTTATTCGAGTCTGACATTCCAAAAAACTTATTCTATCCGTGAGAGATGGGAATTGGCATCCTTCCTAGCTCCTTCGGTTCCATACCCCTGTATTTGCCTCACACTGGTTGATCTCCTATTTTTGTGGACTGGCATCTATTCCTCCTTCATCAAAGCTTTGAATGAATACATGTGGGGACCTCCTTCATTTGCCTATTTGATGCTACCCTTAACGTGCCCTGTATTGACAGCCTACTGGTACCTTTTTTTCTCCTAAACTACTTGTTCCATTTGAATTGGTTTTCATACCCCTGCTCCACTTTTTCGCCTATTATCCCCTTCTTCTTCACCTTCTTGCCTTTGACATTCCTCGTGGCATGCCCAAAAGTTCTTACATTTTGAGCACATTACTGATTTCCATTCATACTCTACTTGTTGCATCACAATTCTACCACATTCATTCTCAACCATAACTTCTTTAGGGGATTCCTTATTCAAAGGTATTTCAACAAGGATCCTAGTAAAAGCCAATCTATCTTTCTGAGTAGTAGCGTTATAAGCATTCAATGGAACTTCTACTAAGCTAGCAATCTTATTTTAAGGCATTCTTTCTCAATACTGCAGATCCATACCCGGCAGTCGTATTCATATTGGTGCTGACTCCATTTTCTCCTTTATAATTTCTGCTCCTTGCCTTCATGATCTCACCACGGTAGGCTTTCTATCAAATATTTATACCCTTTGTTCGGCGGTATACCTCTACTCTCTACACTATAGAATCTCACAAGGAATACACCACGATTTACCATTACCACCTAATCAAATCACATTCCGTTCCAAATTTGCTCAAAGCATCCGTCATTACCTTTAATTTTGTGGTGGATTAGATCCGTACATAGCAGCACCAGCTATGATATTTGATTATTCAAGCTCCTCTTTGATGTCCTCCATTGTAATTTTAACATTGGTTGTTGCCTTCCTTGAGTTGTATTTAGGTCAAAACCTTCTTCAATCGGAACCGAACCCACAATCCTGCTCCATGGAGCTGGGTCACAGGTTTTGTGTTGCGGCCACATTGGGAATTGCTTCTCCCTCATCCTCGACCATATACGCGCATGAACCGAGTCACGTACTAGTAGAGCTCATTGTGCCTTGCTATTACTTTCTGACGGTGACTCCATAGAAGTCGTACCCATGGTGTCATTCAGTACAAGCCGAGCAATCCCTTATAACACATTAACATTTTTTGGTCTTCCTTGCATCAATTGTTGCGGTATACCTTCTTCCCCGTAGTATTGTTCATATTTGCAACCTTTATCACTTACCCTCTCTTTCCTACTTCGATTTCCTAGCCATTTCGAGTTCTTGAGATGAGCTCTCATTCTAGAGAGAGAAAATCTATAAAACATTACTATAGTTCAATTACACATAGAGTAGATGTACATAAAAGAATAAGTCAAAAAACAAAGGTCAAAACCAACGGACATCTATCGTTTATGGCCTAAAATGTCCCGATCAAAGCACGGCGGACTAGATTACATCGAAAATAGTGAGTCGGTTTAAGAAAATCGATGGACTACCTCGGTTAAAATCGAACGTCTATCGATTAAATATATTATTAGAAAAATTGATATAAAAATAAATAAATAAAAATTGAAGGACTTCATCGATTTTAGAGTCCCTCGATTTTTTATAAAATATATTTTAAAAAATGTATCAAGTTGAGATTAGACTCAAATATTTACCATGGCATTGAACAATTCTACCACTAGATAGTCATATTCTTTAAGCGCAATTTTGCACTTTAAAATAATATTAAAAAATCATAAATTTTTTATTTGATTTGTTTATATTTATTAATGTTTTCTTAAAAAATATTCTTTTATATATTTTTCAAGTATTTTGCGTGAAAAATAGCGACAAAAATATGATGATTTTTCTTTAAAAAAATTAAAATCGGCGGACTTGATTTGATTTTCTTTTTTAAAAAATTCATTAATAAACCGACGGAGTCCTTCGATTTTACATGGGTTTTTGCCTTTTTTTAGTAATGGTATATGAATTAAAGGTACTTTTTTTCTTGATATGCAATAATAAAGTCATAATAAGCTATTTATAGATGGAGAAAGATTGCACAGGCGTGGCACATGTATGACAAGTTTTTAGGGGAGGTTTGTCACCTCTCACTCATGTGACACGTGTCATGCGACTAATCATGCGGTGACACGTGTCGTACATGCAATATGAGTTATACTTACACTAATCATATGCGACACGTGTCCGTCTCCTACCCATTTTATTGTTTTATTTCTATATGAATATCATCTAATCATGAAATAGTCATTAAATTCTTCACTTTTCATATAAATGAAAATTACTTAATTATTTTATAATCATTTTAAAATTTTAATTAATATTCTTTAATTTATCCTTTTATTTATTAAAATCAACTAGACATATATCTTATATTTCGTAGTAAAGCATAACCCCTTGAAACAATTTAATACACTTGATACCTTAAGACGTTCTTGTTGTTCATGTATGTAATCTCATTGATACTTAAAAATGACCATACTTTTCAAAAGGCCTAAGCTTGTACTAAATGCCAAACATATCTATCAACACTTAAAACAGGAGTAATAGGAATAATATAATTGACTCTAATATTATATTTGTACTCCAAAATAGTTCAATAGCTCCTAGCTTAAGGATAACAAAGTTATACTACTACTACAACTACTTTATTCTTCCAGTTTGCTTTAAAATTTAAAATATTTCCCTATATATAACGAATATTCAGACCTCTATGTCTTTTATCAAAATATCTAAACTTATTCAAATTGAATTATTCTTTATTTATACTAGTAGAGAATGTGAATTAAGGTTATTGGATGAGGCTGCTCATCACTGGCTAAGGTCTCAGTTATGAGTTTTAGGTATGAATTTTTCTAATAGAAAGCATTTTTTTTCTGAATGAATCTGACTTAAGCGAATTTAAATTAGTGAAACTGTCTAATCTGAGACATCAAAGAAAAAATCAAATATATCAAAGAATACTTGTTTAAGGTGTAACTTCACACAGTAGCTAGAATTCGTTTGTTAGCGTGTAATCAATTTTTGGGACAGAAAAGTCTGACAATGTTTCAAGAAGAAAATTGAAAAGGTGTCATCTGAATATAATGTGCACGAGTCGAAATTTTATTATTTATATAACTATAGTACATGCATGTTCACCAATATTTCATTATTTCAGGCTCCAAAGTTATCAATTCTCTATTACAGTAATTTTTAAAAAAAATATTGTATGGCACATTTTGGCATTGACCAATAATGCAGAAACAATAAAGCAGCACGTCTTTCAAAATAGACTGATCGAATACTACACAGAGGCAAGTGGTCATTCCCTTGTCATAATGAGTTAAAACCCTCTTGCTTACCCCCAAAGTCAATGACAACAACTCAACCCCTACTTACACTGCTCTTCTCTTTCAATAATTTATTTATCGCAAATAAAATATTATTTTATAAATGAGAAAAAAATGAAATGATCAAGGGAATAAAACAGTTAATCAAAAAAAGTTTGTAAATTTCTTCTGACAAGTGAAAGCATTTCATTATTTCATAAAGGATTTGTCAAAAATGTAAAAGTAATTTTAATTTTTCATTTTATTGATTTTATTTAATTTTATAATTCTCTTAATATTGAATTTCAAGCTTTAAAATTTTGAATATTTTATTTTTTTTATTTTTTTTATTTTTTTTATTTTTTTTATTTTTTTTAGTTTTTTTATTTTAAAAGTTTAAAATCAATTAATATTACGATATAGAAATAACATGAAATTGATAGGAAGATAGATAAATTAATGCTATATATTTTAGTAATTATTTTAGGGGATAAATAGTACTTGAAAAGAATCAAATATATAGTAAAATAAAAAAGAAAAAATGACTATCAATACAAAGATAGACATTGGATTAAAATAGAGATTTTTTAAAAAAATTATTAAGTTTGATGATAAAAAAATTATTAAATTAATATTTAAATATTAAATTTTACATATAATTTATGTTGGGTTTATAATTATCATTATTTTTTTATTATAATGATTATTACTAATTTACAAATAAATTGTTCAGTTAATTTCTTTTTGTATTCTTTAATAAAATTAAGTAAATAATTAGTAATATATTTTTATACTTAACATGTTTGTGTGTGATACTTAATATTTCATTATACTTTAAATTTGAGGTTTAAAAATATTATTTTTAGTTACTTATCTTTATCATTGGGGAGTTAGAAGAATTTTTTTTTTGATATTTTTAAGAAAATAAACAAATAAAGAAGTAAGAAGGGAAAACAGAAAACAGAAAAAAAAAAAAAAAAGAAGATAAATAAGATAAAAAATCATCAAGAGATTATATAATTAGATTTGCATTAAATATATAAAAATATAATTTCAATTAGTTTTAAAATGCACATTAAGAAATTAAGTTTTATTGAATTATTTTTCGTTCTCTACCCTCTTTTTCAAAAAAAATTAAAATTGTTATTACACTTACAATATGTTATATAAAAATTAAGTATTTTAGAAGACTGAAAATACTTAAGTGGCAGAAACTCATAGAAAATATGTTATGAAAGGGAAGAAATAGCAAAATAAAATAATTAGATGACATATTACACTTAAAGAAAAATAAAATTATATATGGACTTTAAAATAATTATAATTTTAAAAAATAAATTATAGCATAATCTTTTGAAGACAAAAATAGGATCCACATTTTTAAATGTACATATAATTTTCATTTTACTCTTTTTAAAGCATAAAAGTCATTAAGATTTTCTAGAACTTGATTTGTTTTTTTTTAGAAATTCAATACTTCTTGCATAATATGTACAACTACTTAGATATTTTGTTAAATGACAATATTATCTTTATTCGTTCTAACTCTTCATTTCTCTCTCTCTCTCTCTCTCTCTCTATATATATATATATATATATATATATATAATACTTATATTATTATTTTCAAATTCAACTTGAATTTTGTCTTTTTTAATTTTTCAAATATTAAAAAATTTAAAAACAGAAAAAACTCTACCTGATTTTTTGTAAAATTTAATATTAAGATTAATATAATAATATTAAAAAAAACAAAAAATTTTATATATATATATATATATATATTACATTAAGTGGGAGAGAAAGAGTTTATGTATATATACTACTAAAAAATAAAAATTAATAATGGACAAATTTTGAGATTAAGCGGTAAAATTCATTGCTAATCTCATTTAAAAAAAGAATAGTGATATATTATTTTAAAAAAATTACTCCCTTCATTTCTTTTAGTTGTTAGGATAAAATCTGCTCACCTATTAAGAAAAAATTAATATGAATTGTGTAATTTGATTAATATAACCTTATTAATTGATAGGTACATTTTGACATACCATAATTATTCTTTTTTATATTTATTCTAAAGTAACTTAATTAAATACTAGTATCAGTTTTTTTGTATTTTTTTTTTTGGCAATGATAAATTATCATATAATTAATTATCCGAAAAAGATAGTAAAAATATAATAAAATTTGAAGTTCATAGATAATGTCAAAAGGAATTTGGCAGCCAGCATATATTTGATGGGCTCCACAAGTAATATATATACCCTAAAAAGAATAATTCCATCAAATTTATGTTCCAAAAATAAATTATGGGCTTACGCAGAAAGTGAAGAAAAAAGGAAAAGAAAAATTCTCCATTATCCCATCAACAGTCATTTTCAACTAAGGTATTCGTATTTTAGGGCTGATTGACCTTAAATAATTATCTAATTCTCTTATTTGCAAAATGAGTTCCTTTTTATTCCTTGGATGTTAAGTGAAGGAATTTTAATTCTGGAAAAAGATTTTAACTATTTTAAATTATGTAAAATTGAATAAAATTATTTTTCGTTATGATTTGATTTAAAAATGCTTCTGTCGTTAATATTTTAATTTAAAATGGCTGTTATTAATAGTTTAATTCAAAATGCTTCACTGTTTCTTTTGCGTTAAAAATATCTTTTTCTAATAAGCATATTTTTTTCTTTTAAGTGTATTCTTTTTAATATAAATCATAGTAGTCTTATCATTAATTTTTATTCAAATAATAATTAAAAAATTTCTAATAAAATAATAAATATTTTTATTTCCTAATTTAATTACTATTTTAAAAATATAAAAACAGAAAAAAGAATATTAAGTTATAAAATTTCAAATATTAAAAAATTTAACTTAATTTTTTATTTTTTTTATTTTTTTTATTTTTTTTATTTTTTTTATTTTTTTTATTTTTTTTATTTTTTTTATGTATTTTATTAACTTATCATTAATAAATATCTTAAGTTTAAAATCAAGGATTATAGTAGTAAATACTTTATCTTCTTTCAATTCGAAACGATCAAGAGATAAAAATGTTTCTTATTTTTATTAGAATTTTTTAAGTTATCTAAATAAAAATTAACGATGAATTATTGTAATTTTATAATATAAAATTAATGATGAGTTACAATATTTTAAATAGAAAAATAATGTGTTTCTAAAATAATATGTTTATTAGGAAGAAAATATTTTTGGACTAAACTACTTATAACAAAAAAAATTTTAAATCAAAATATTAACAAAGAAGATATTTTAAAATTAAATAATAACAAATGATATTTTTTTAAATATCATGTAATTTAAAAGATACTTTCCTTTTTTTACCTTTTAATTAAATAAACTGAATCCTGTTCAAGAATTCCTAACTATTATATTCGTTTTTGAAGTCATTTTCATTCTAGAAGATTGCATCATATATACCTTTTCTTTTTTGTGTTTGGTGGAGTTTATTCATTACAAATACATAGAAATGACAAAATAAAGTATCAATTATGAAAATACTTCCGATATGGCAAAAAGTAAGATATATTTCCTACATGATCTAAGATTATATTAGATTCTTCATTTATAGATTGTATGTATTTTGATTAATATTTTAAAATGTATTTTTAAATATTAAACAAAAAAAAAAACCCAACAACATTGAGGAAATTTTCAAAAATTTCAAAACGAATAATATAATTAATTTAAAATATTAAATTAATCTAATTTAATTTAATTATAAACACTAGTTAAATTGACTTTCGTAAAATGAAACTTAAATAAAAGTGAAAGGAAAGAGTAGCTAATTTTTCATGTTGGTATGCCTAAAACACATTTGTCTCTCAACACTGAAATGAGAGTTAAATATAGTCTACACATTTTTAGTATAACCAGGTGGATACCTGCGCAGGATTTATTAAACAAAAAATATACTGTATCATCGATTGAATGTGAGATCTCTAAATAATTGTCGAAATATCATTTCACTAATCACTATCAAATTTAAATCAGAAATCATCTACAATCTGCTAATAAGAAACTTGAAGCTATCACCGAGAAATGTGATGGGAAGAATGAGATCTCTTCACTCTTAATTAAATATTTCGAATTTAATCCATAAAAATGAAGAAATAAGAATTTCTCCTTAAATATACTATATATGACGCAAATTTAAATTAGTCAAATCAATAATTATTAAACATCATGTGGTTAAATCTAAAATTTTACAACTTAGACGGTCAAGCAAAATTTCTGGGATCCAATGAAAGAACTTGGTGCATTACTCTTTCGCAGTCCTAACTTCAAGAAAGTGTGAGAAAAAATATACTCCCTCAGTTTCAAAATAAATAATTTTTTAGTCTTTTAATTTTACAGAATAAGTGGTATTTTACATAATCAAGAAGATATTAATGATTTTCTTTCAATTTTATCCTTATTTAAGCAAAGAGAGTTTTACATATAATTAAGAAAATATTAAAGTGTTACATCTTTTTAAAAATATTTATCAGGGGTGCAGAGGAAATTAGAATATTATTTGAAAAGTAATTTTTAACTTTTTTTCTATTTAGTTGATCAAAATATTTTATGTAGAAAAATATTTTTTTAAAATGAGAAAAATAACTTTTGGATATGGCAGAAAACAAGTTCATTGACTCATCTGCACCCACTCAATAGCCCTAACCCTCACCCCCCACTCTGAACCCCGCCTCCCACCTCTTCCCACATATAAATATTTTTGAAATAACTCTTTTCTTGCTTATATTACCAAACACTAAAAAATAAATAAGAAACTCACTTATTTTTCAAGAAAATATATTTCTTCGTGCCAAACACACCCTAGTATGTCTGAAGTTCAATACTCAAAACCAATAGAAATTTATTTTTAAAAAAAGGTCAAGATAGATTAAACCTGCAAGATAAAGATCTTGTAATTAATGAAGTTATTCTTTTATCAACTAGGGAATGTTGTTAGGTTAGAAGATATATACTTTGGGTATGTTGAAGCAAATTTGCCTATGCTTCTTCCCATTACCATAAAAGGAACAAAAAAAAAAAGAAAAAAAGGTAAACATGAGAAAGAGAAGTGGAAAAGCAAGTTGGAGAAGGGAAAACTTCTTAAATATGTGAAAGTGGTTGGGCATCAATATATATCTATCTCCACTTCCCAAAGGAATGGAATGGAATTCAACTAAATCATTGACACAATAGAGACTACTACTACTACTACTACCCATGCAATGAATTTTCCAACTTAGTGATGATGGGTTGCCCTTTTCTTTTGTTTTTACTAACCTAACTTTTATTGTCTAAGCTAGCTAACAAACCTAATTTCACCATGTGTCCCATTTTATCCTCTTTCTCAAATTGAATTTTTTATGTATCATTTATAGTCTATTTTAAATCGTTAAGTGAGTAGCTATTCAGATTAGTTTTTCAATAATAATATTATTATCTACCTTTCTTCCTCCAATACAATTGTTTTTCTTTGTTTTTTTTCTTTTTAATTTCTGAAAAATAAAAAGGAATCTTTATACAAATAACCTAGCTGATTAAATTAAGAGGTATTTTTCAAGTGTTAGTTTCTAATCTTTTCACCCAGGTGATGGAGCAATCTAGAATATCACAGAGCGTAAAGAAGCTCAAGTTTTTATAAAATAAAAGACTCTACTAAATTAGTCGTTAAGTAAAGATATTAGATACTTGAGATTTGACAACAACGTAACAGGGAAAGAATAATAACTTTTAATATGACGTACTTGAAAATACATTGCAAAAGAAATTATTTTTAAAGTTGTAATGAAAAATATTCATTTAGCTTCTGAAAATGAAAATAATATTATCTTCTAAACTATATATCTAAAAATTTAATTTATATATTAAATTATAATTTTTCATCAAAAATATTGATTGACCACCTTTAATAGTAAGCATATCAACAGTTTGGAGCATAAGGATGAATCTGACCCAAAAAGAGTTAACAAATATTTATGAAAACGTCAAATATTTTATTAAAATTGTAATTTTATCAAAACGACAAAATTAACTGAGAGGATAGAATAATAAAATTTTTTTAAATATATATAGCTGTTATATTTTTGTACCATTCAAATTGAGAGGACCAATAATAGGGAGATGTGGAGAAGCAGAAAAAGCCAAAGCTCTTTGCCAGTTGTAGCGTCGTGATTTGGTATCACAGGTTGGATAGATGTATATATACTCCTTTCCCAGATTCTTTCTTACATCTCATGGAACTCTCCTTCCAATAAATCAGCCTAATATATATATATATATATATTCTTTTTCCCCTTTTTAATTGGAGGTAATTAGGAGAAAGATTTATCTTGTGACATTTATGTTACCATATGATTCTGTTATATTTTTGGAGGACCACAAATACATAACGGACATAAAAGATGAAAAACATATATTCTTTTCTCATTTTAGGTGTTAGGATTTTGTCACTTCATCTAATTTGATACTATTCACGTCAAAGAGAAATAAAAGACTACAAGTTTGTACTATTTATTAAGGAGAAAATTTGAGAATTTTAATTAAAAAGTGAGCTCAAAGGGAAATAAATCATATTACTCAAAATTATGATTTATCTCTCACATAACGTTGCATCTAAAATTAACACACCACTTACTATATGGATTGTAAGGGTGATTTGAAAAATATAATAATAATAATAATAATCCTTTTTCATGTTCATCTAAGAGATAATATATAATTTCCTCTTTGAATTTTAACTCTGCCGGTCATATTATTTCTAAAATTAAAGAATATCATTAATGTCATTAAATCAGAAAATATTATTAATGTATTGCTTAAAAATGATAAAAATATCATATTTTAATAGGGGAGTAATTAGTGCTAAGCCGACATGTGGCATAGAGTGTAAATCACTCACTTGAAAAAAGTGAGTAGTAAAAATATTAATTCCTCTGTTTCATTTTAATTGTTAGGATAAGATTTGTACTCCCATTGAAAAAAATTAATAAGAATGATAATTTGACTAATAAAACCATATTGAATTTTTTGGAAACATACAATAATAATTCTTTTCACATTTTAGAATGACTTTTAATACTAAGGATAAAATTAGAAAATATAGTCGATTATATCTTGAATTTTGAAACAATATTTTTATTTACCTAACAATTAAAATGAAAGCGGAAAAAGTATTAAAAATTTATTTTTTTATCATTTCTTTTATTAAGTATTAACTTTTCAATTTTTTACTCTTCTTTTCCTCTACAAGATGGTCGTTGAGTATTTCTGGTGACTTTATTTGTTTATTTGTTGCCTGATTTGAATTGGTCTTTTAATATTAGGAGATTTGGTGGGGTTAAGGGAGAAAAGAAAAAGAAGAAATTGGAAAAAGAAAAACTCTAGTGATTGAATTGTTTTTTTCCGATCATCATTTATTACGACTGTCACAATTTTCAATTTAAAATATTGGAGAAAGAAATGAGGAAAAAAAAAAAAAGAAAGAGAGCATATACAAATTCATTTTGATGAAATAAGTACAATATTTGGCACATGATGGGGTACGTAATAAATATGAAGGAACCTCTTGTAAATAAAACTTAATTTGATTTTAATTTTGTTATTTTTTTAAGAAGAAAGATTTTAATTTGTCTTATCAATCTAAAGATGGTTTATGAACGTATAAGTGGCTAGCATTTATCTTTAAAGCTTATAAATATGTTTTATTTTTTATTTTTGGTACTATATAAGATAATCAATCATTCAATGAAACCTAGATACAAATCACTTGCACTATAATTGTACGTAAATTAAATGTCTATTAATTTGTTGCAAGAATAAAAGCTCTTTGGATAGAAAGATTCCGAAAGAGTTTGCCCATCCCTTTAATTGCATCAAGAGAATAAACTTTTAAAGATTTTTATTTTCTCCCTACCAAAAAGAAGGGTTCTTTTTAATACATTTTTATTTGGTACTACATACAGCCATCACTAATCTTTTGCCCTTCCTTAAATAGTAAATACACTCTCATAATTTGTCTCTACCGCTAAATATTTTGAATGTTAATTATTGTAATTTATAATATTTTTTATGTAGTAAGTTATAAAAAATTTAATTATTTACTATATAGAAGGAGAGGCTACTTATTTGTCTGTGATATATATTTACATCAAATCTAAGTAACTTAACTTTAAAAAAGTTACAAAATTAAGATGAGAATATATATTATTTATGATATGTTTATTAATTTAATATAAGATGAAATAGGAATAAATATTTATGAAAACGTGCTGGGCTTCCGTCCAAAGTATGAAAATTTTGCTTTCTGTTATGTGGACATCAGAGGCTCCCAAAAATATATGAAAAATATCTGAAAAGATCTGAATGTGTAGACCAATTAGGTATTGTAAATAAAAACGAATGTATTCACTTATCTTTTTCACATAGCCCTCAATAATAGACACTGAGAACAAAGCATCATTCTTCTCAATAATAATAGTACATTCCATAAAAGAGATGTTTTTATTCTAATTCATAATTCATGATTGTTTTTTATGTTGCAATGTCTTCTGTTTTATTGACACTTTTCTGACATAGAACACAATTACAAGTATTTTTGATCATGTTTGGCGCTGGAGCACCGCCCATTTTCATTAGGAACAAACATATTCCTCAATTTTATAAATTAATTATTGTCTCTCTTTTAAAGTGAAAAAATCAAAATCTTATTTTGCGAATAGAATGTAGTCTCAGAATAAAACCAAGTTAATTCACAGAAGTAAGAATGTATTGTTTTTATGAAGTATTCAAAATTAAAAACGTTCAAGTTTCTTTAATTTTCAAAAGTTAATCCTTAAAATGGTTACGCGAGTATATATTCAAGGAGAAGCGAGTAAAGTTCCAATCATCCTTTATGGCTAATCCGATTCCACGGTAGAGTGGAAATCCATCGGATTTTAGTCGAGCTTCCATAAGGCAGGCTCAATTCATGTTTTCAAATTTTAAGGTCCGTTAGAGTTTCTTGGAGGTTACTCTACCTTAAATCTTAACTCATACCTATATAAAGGGGTACAAATTCCCTAGATAAGACATCTCGAATATCTCATAAATTCTTGGATATTCACAACGAGATGAAGATATCTAATATTGTCTTTCTTAGGCGAGATAATCAAAGAGGCGTCCTTCTTCAAGATCAACTCAAAGTGTCTGACGTTCTTGGCGATCAACTACATCACAAACTCATATCTGCACTACTTTTATTGGTATATATAAAACAAACTCATATCAATGGTCCCCTTTAGATATCGCAATATATGTTTAATTCTATTTTGATATCTCCGTATAAGGAAAGAACCATATCTCGCTAGAAATTTGATAAAAAATGCTATATTAGGTCTTTTAGTGTTAGCGGTACATAAATTTGCACCAATTGCACTAAGATATGGTGCCAAGGGATCAAAAAACTCCTCATTCTCTTCTTGGGAGTCGGGATAGATCTTTACTTACTTTAAGTGATCGAACAACCCTTGAAATACTTAGTGGATATAAAATTATTTTAAAACCTACTCAGTATAGGTAGATTGATATGTAAAGATATGACACGACCTAACTCAACTTAAAAAGCTAGCTCATGAGAGGATTTCCCAAGTCCATATAAACAAACCATCGAGTCCATTCCCAACCAATGTGGGACTTTAACCCACTTTAACACCCTTATTGGGCAGCGCGTGTGGGCCAAAACAAGCGGGAATGGACACCAGCTCTGATACCATGTAAAGATATGACACCTGGGCCTAACTCAGCTTCAAAGCTAGCTCATGAGGAAGGCTTGTCCAAGTTCATATAAACAAACCATCGAGTCCATTCCCCAAGCAATGTGGGACTTTAACCCACTTTAACATGATATATAAAGATGTCGTCACGCATCAAATGTTCAATTTGCAAATCAAGACAAAGTTTTGTCTTTTCCCAGATTTTCATCTCAAATTCTTTCTTTACTTTTCAAGAAGCTCTGCATTTGGAGTTTCTATAAGATTTATATGTCAACATAAACAACAAATACGACAAACTCTAATATTGTTTCTTATTTGATTTTCTTCATATAAGGATTATGAAGAGGTTTACAAAAACATGTAAATGCTTTAGGCATTTTGAATCCTTCAGAATTTTCATATAAATTTTGTAGTGATAACATTCATTAGTATTTAAATGTGTGACATCTTCCGGTTAATGCGGACTACGGGTCCAATAAACTTTACGTTTATCAAGATGCACCATTTTACTTGATAATTATTTCTACATCATCATGCTTTAATAAATGTGGAATTCAGATCCTCACAATCTTTTACAATATTGCGCATTATATTATATCAAGGATATCATCGACGACATATCATTTATATCGATTTACAGTTGGACTTAATTCATTGAGATCCTATCACTTTCAATGTGTTTCTTAGGTACCTCAACCTCTTTCATGAGGTTTCATGAAGTGTTATGTTGTAGGTTCTTCAAGAGAATATTTGCCTCCTTATTATGATTATTTGCTCCCTTTTTTAAAAAAATTGTTACGTATTGATCTACAATGCTTCATGCATAATGTAGATTCTTCCTTTTAGGGACATTAATTTAATAGGAGCTTTTGCAGCGTAGTATTAAATTAGTTCTGGGTCAACAAATGTTTTAGACATTTCACTTGAATTATTTTTGAATGAAAATCATACTAAAGATAATTTATAATATATTTCTTAACTGCTTGTTCTCTCCCCTCATGTTAGAAGCACTTATATATCTCTGGTCTTCTTTGGATAATTCATATGCGTGCATCGTGATAGATTCATTAATCATATATCGCATTAAAAGCTATTAGGTGAAAAATATTTGGTTCCTAACCCTGAACCAATTGAGCAGTGGGGGGGATTAATCATAATTTATTAGTCAACATGTATAAGTGTTATTGTATGTAATATATTATATCATAGACCAACCCACTAAATTTTATTCTTATAGCCAATTTTCCAACTATTTATTGGGGACGGTCAACGTCAAACCAGCTCGGATATAAACCAACATTATCAAGTTGAATTGTCTTGATTACATAATCTGAGAATTATGTACAACTCAATTAATATTAAGCAAGTAACTTTGTGAATGTCAAATTGCATGTTGACAATAAACGTAAATGTGACCAACTTATAGATGCATCAATTTACGATAACACATGGCGGGTGAATGAGCCTATATTCACCTTTTATACTTTTCAAAATTTTGACGATTCAGTCCTAGCATTAGCTGATACAATCGGCTCATCGTGAAGACAAACAACGCAAAAGATTTCTTAAAAGAATCAGCCTTTTGTCCTCTACATATTCGATCATCAACTTTCCTTCACAGCACATACACAATTGCAAACAATGTTTGGATTGAGAAAGTCCAACTCATCCCATAGCTTCTTTAGTTTTGTAAAAATACTCTACTACATCATTGGATCCCTGTACTAATCCAATCATCTTCTTTTGCAGGTGGTACAACTCTGCAACATTTGATTGTCCAAATCTTTGCTCCAGGTCTTTCCACAGACTCCTAATTGTTCTGGAATAGATCACTAATTGGGCAATGTTTTCGACAAGAAATTGAGGAGCCAAGAGATGACGATATCATTGCATTTGCTCCATGAGAAATAGTCTTTGTCTGTTGATGGTGGATCAACACAATCACTATTTATCAAACTCAACATTCTTAGTTAAGAGTAGTATAAACTTGGATTTTCCTCCAGTTCATGGTAATCCTTCTATCAAGGAACCATATATTATGTGAACTTTTATCGAAAGCATGAAAAAGAGGCTATTGTAGTTGGAGTAGCTCCATTTCAATGTTGAGTGATTTTAGTTTCTTCAATAGTTTTTTTATCATTTCTTGGCATGTTTCACAGCAAAAGAATAAAGAAAAAAATTAAAGAACTTATTTTAATACCATGAAAAGATTTAGAAAAAATTCGTGTATTCATCATGTCTTCACTATGCAATGATAATGTATTTATACAAGTATTCTATCTCTGTGCTGTACAAATAAACTAATAAATAAAATGCATTTTGTACACACTTATCAGAAATACCAATTAGTCTAATATGTAACCACCCTAACAGCCATCACGTATCTTGCTTGTGCTTCTGTTGCGAAGCTTCTAATATTTTACAATTGTGATATCATTTTCATCTACGACTCTAATTTAATCCATCAAGCAACTCTGATTGCCTTGTGATGCTGTCAGGTGTCTATTTTCTGTAAACTTTATTTAGCTTCATTTTCACTTCAACTTTTATCTTTTTCAACTTTGTCTCCATATCTTCTTCCTCAAAATTAGTTACACCATTAGAACCAGTGTGAGAATTTCGTCCATTCTCAACACATACCTATATACAAAAAGGGTACAATATTTCCTGGAAGAGACATCTCCAGTATCTCATAAATTTTAGGTATTCAAAGAGATCAACATTAAATATTATCTTTCTCAAAGACAAGGTGATCAAAAGACATTCTTTCTGAAGATCAACTCGGGAATGTGATATTCTTAGTGGTCAAATACATCATGGAGATTCAAATTGATCAAATACATCATGAGAAGATTCAAATTATTCTACATTTGAGAAATATGATCCTAATGATCCTCAAATTACAAAAAAATTTAAAAATACACAAAATTATACTCACCAACCTTAATAAATACCATCTTTTTCTAGCTAGAGCTTTTTTTTTTGAAAGGAGGGATTAGGTAACCTTTTTCATTTGAAAGAAAAAGAAGCCAGGGGAAAATACTAGAGCCACAAGCAGTGTTGTCTTTATTTTGAGGCATAGTGTAAAAGGTTTTACATACATAACAGAAAAGGGTAAGAAAAACTGTAGCAGTGAATTTAATGACAATAACTTATGTGGCAGTAATAACTTCCTGTGTGTTTTTCTGGTCCTATTTGGATAAGTCTTCCCCTTTCCCCCTTACCAGTCAGACTGTGTCACCTTCTTTCACTTTAATACTTCACTGGAGACTTTCAATTTGTTTAAATTACAACTATCAATTGACTTTCGAAGGTTCCTTTTTCCCTTTTCAATTTGTTTTCTTTTTTAAAATTAAATTAAAAAACTAAAAAAACATGAAATTTTTAATTAAAAATTTTATATTTTCTTTTTAAAAAAAATAAGGAATCTATGCCCAATCACTTTTATGATCTGAAGCTCAATTCTCTTTTTACCTAAATTGGGATTTAAAAAAGATATTTATCTGAAGTGTATTGACCTTTTATAGCTCGAGAGAAAAGAAAAAAGATGAAGACATCATGAAATAGAAAATTTTCTTTTGCTAAAATGAATTTAAAGAGACAAAAAGTATACTCAAAAAGAATAATATGATCACCTACTCGAGAAATTGGGATGGTGAAAAACCCTTCACATGATTGTCAATAACTAGGTATTCCTCCAAGTTTAATTATAGTAGGATGATAAATAGTTATTCATTTCCAATTAAAAGAATTTTAATATAAAAATTCATTTTGCTAGAAAGTGAAACTTTTTATATGAATTTAAATATCAAATATTCTGTAAAAATTAAAAATAAATTTTAAATTATTTTTTCGGATCATACTTCACCTTAATTTGTTATTTATGCGTGTGGAAGCTCAAAAGAATGATCATCAAGGTGATATATGTACCAACAGGTAGGTTTATTTTCCAAAGATTTGATACCACTACCTATCTAAGCATTCAATATATTCATTTTCCTGACAAAAAAAATACTTTTTTAAATGCTGAAAAAAGGCAAAGCTTTAAATGATAGGAGGGGTACCCTTTTTAGAAATATTTTCTACTTACATTACTCAAACTAAAATTTCAAGATCTGACGTTCCCGTTTCAATAATTTTCCTGTAATTAATTATTTCTTTTATTTATTTATAAGCTGGGGTAGAGGTGGCAGCTGTGGGGGCTGGTTTTAAAGCCCCTTTATTGCCTTCTACAGTTGCAAGTAGCAGTCATGGAAAAAGAAAAATAATTTTATTTAGAATCTCACAAATTTTTAAATGTGCTTTATAATTATACAAATTTAATTTAATTTATTATAAAAATTTAAACTTATATTATTTTAATTAAAATAAATTAAAGGGATCGTTTAGTGATAATTTTTTTTTGAACTAGTTTATTTTAAAACCAAATACTTACGGGTAAAAAGAAATTCGAAATTTGGAAAACTACGTATCATCGCTATTGCCTCCAAAAAATACTATAAATAGGCCCTCAGCTATCCTATTTCTCATATCACATTGAAACCAAAAATCTTTTCCCTATACACACACACACACACACACACACACAAAAAGAAAAAAAATGGAGAACGGTACGAAAAGGTTTAGAAACTTAATGTTTCTTCTTCTCTACAAGTTGAACAGCCTTTACCACAATCCAAGCTATGGAAAATTATAATGGTGGCTTCCATAGCTGCTGGAGTTCAATTTGGTTGGGCTCTTCAGCTCTCTTTGCTCACACCTTATGTCCAATTGCTTGGAATCCCACATCGATTTGCCTCTTTTATTTGGCTCTGTGGCCCTATTTCCGGCATGATTGTTCAGCCGGTTGTCGGTTATTACAGTGACAATTGCTCCTCCCGTTTCGGTCGTCGCCGCCCGTTCATTGCCGCCGGTGCCGCCCTTGTCACCATAGCTGTTTTCCTCATCGGCCTGCCGCCGACCTTGGACATGCCTCCGGTGATCCCCTCGGGAAAGGATCAAGCCCGTGCCATTACCGTTTTTGTCGTCGGGTTTTGGATTCTTGACGTTGCTAACAACATGTTACAGGTGAATTTCTTACTAGTAGTATTTTTTTTTGTCTCAAATTATTTGTCATAATTAACAAAATTAAAATTATAATTTTTAAGAAATATCACAATTTTATTTTTTATTGTACATTAATAGAAAGTATTTTAGCTAAAAATACACGCTCGTGTCACGGGCTCACGCCAAACATATCTTCTAGTAATTTTTATTACCTACTTGCTATATTTTGATAATTATTTTCATATAGTGACTACATGCAACCAAAACTCCAGCTAGATTATTATTATATATATATTCTGCAGAAATTTAAGGTACAAACAAGAAACATTAGATCCAAATATTTCCTAAAAATACTTTAAAATTGCACATGAATATTTGTTACAATTACATGAAATCCCTTTAGATAATTTTACTCTAGTATATACATAGACATGCATCCCCACAAAGTGTTCTTCTACTGACATGTTTATGTATATTTCTCTTTACGTTTTCAAAAGACCAACAACTTTATTCTCAAAGAATGTTTGAGTGTCATTTTTCAGTACTCATTTAAAATAATACAAAAGGTCGCAAGTTGTGATTTATTTCTAGTTTCACCTAATTATATATCACTAAAATTGATGTTCCTAGTTACAACATGACAATCCAATTGTACCACAAAATTGAAAAGAAGAAAGTGATTGTTGATCTTCAATTTAATTATAAGTCCGCTGGGTTTCTGATGTATTGTCTTCTTTTTGTAAATAATACAAAAAAGATTTTTAACTCATAAGCACTATTACAATGTAAAAAAAAAGAAGAAAAATCATCCTTTTTACAAGTATTGATTATTATATGTACGTCATAATTAAATGGTTTTTTTATTAAAAAATAAATTTATATTTGCAGGGCCCATGCAGAGCACTATTGGCTGATCTCTCCGGCGGAAAAGCCGGCAGGATGAAACAGCAAATTCTTTTCTCATTCTTCATGGCCGTCGGAAACATTCTGGGGTACGCCGCCGGTTCGTATTCTCGCCTGTACAAAGTCTTCCCCTTCTCAAAAACCCCAGCCTGCGACATCTACTGCGCAAATCTGAAGAGCTGTTTCTTCATTGCCATATTCCTGTTGCTGGGCCTAACAACCTTAGCCTTAACCGTGGTCCGGGAAAACGAGCTCCCGGAGAAAGAAGAGCAAGAAATCGACGAGAAATTGGCCGGCGCCGGAAAATCGAAAGCACCGTTCTTCAGGGAAATTTTTGGGGCTTTGGAGATTACGAGACCGATGTGGATTCTTCTGTTAGTGACGTGTTTGAACTGGATTGCGTGGTTCCCTTTCTTCCTGTACGACACAGATTGGATGGCTAAGGAAGTATACGGTGGAAGTGTGGGTGACGGGAGGTTGTACGATAGCCAGAATTTACGCTGGAGCATTGGGATTGCTGCTGAATTCGGTGGTGCTAGGGTTTATGTCACTTGGGGTGGAATTCTTGGGCAAGAAGATTGGGGACGAAGAGGTTATGGGGATTTTGAACTTTGTGTTGGCTGTATGCTTGGCCATGACGATCTTGGTCACGAAAATGGCAGAGAAATCGCGGCGGTACAACGCCAGCGGATTACTTATGGGGCCGACGCCAGGTGGTAAGATCAGTGCCTTGACTCTCTTTTGCTGCATCCTTGGTATTCCTCTTGCGGTGAGTTTTCTCTTCTTTATTTTTTGTTTCATTCTAATCTATTTTCTGCCAATTATTTCAATCTTTTTTAAAATAAATTTTAAGTGTTACCCCATTCATCTAATTGAGGATGATAAAATTTAACGATTTAGTTTATTTTATTTTTCAGGCTTATATCACAGAAAAGTAGTATGAATGTATCTGATTTATTGGTGAGTGCACATGTGTTTTGGAATAATTAGCAAGTGGGTTGACTCCTAAGTCCACATATGACAAGAGAGAATTATGATTTTAAGAATCTTGTTCTTCAGGATATGGAAAATTATAAAGGGTAGGCAAGTGTGAAGATAGTGACCAAATTTGACATCTAGTGCAACTAACAAACACAAATTATTTGTCAGTTACTCTATTCATGCCATCCTCATATAGCTTAGGTAATATTAAACTGATTTCTTTGACTAGTTTTGAAAGCTAAAATTGTTTTTTAAATGTTAGCTAAACAATGAACAAGAGTTCACGGCAAGATTCCCCAAGCAACCCTACAAAATAATAACCCTCCTTGCTTTTGTATATGTAAAATTTTATTTTAAGATAATTAATAAATTAAAATATCCAAAATGACATCAATTTAAATCTTTCATAATCATTTATTAAATTAATTTTTAAAAATTAACTTTAATATTAAGGTTATGGCTTTTTACCAATAAAATAATCATGATATGTACGTGGCTTTATAAAAGGTTTGCAAAGTCACTACCAACAATTGAAGGTGTGAGAGAAACTTTTGCTTCTTCTTTAATATATAATAATTAATGCATCACATGATTTTTAGTTTTTGTGATAGAGGATTCATGACCTCCTCTTTCGGTTTGCAAAGTGCAATAAAAGATAACCTTTTATCCATCTTCCAAAAAAAAAAAAAAAAAAAGAAATTATAGTAAAAAATGTTTTACTCTATATGTGATATCAAATATCACACTAGAAAATGAATAGTACTGTAATTTTCTATTGTTTCTTCTTAATTAATTAGTTCCATTTATTTATCCCACATAAGGATGAGGAGAGAATCTTGTTGCTTTTCATTAGGATAATGATGGAAGTTTGTATGCAAATAATCTTTTATTATGGCAAAAGCATTTATTCTATGTTTCTTTTTCTTTAATTATTCTTTGGTGAAGAAATTCAGCCGAACCTTCTTTCACTTTGATGTTAGATCTTCCGTAAGAGCTTTTCAAGCTTTCCCCCCTTTTTGAAATGGAGTGACTAATATATGAAGCAAATTTATTTTATTTTTTGTTTTGCAGGTGACTTATATTCCATTTTGCTTTAACTCTATATTCTCTAGTAATGCTGGTTCAGGACAAGGTTTGTCACTAGGAGTTCTCAACCTTGCAATTGTTGTACCACAGGTACTATTTTTATTACTCATATATTCTGCAATCATTGATCTCTTGTGAGTAATTAAATCTTATCTAATAACCTAATAGTCTATTCTAGGGAGGTACAAGTACAAATTCCTATATGTTCCTCTCAGTTCTGTTATCTTTTAACACCCGATCTTGCTTTCATAATTAATGCCTTTGACACAATATATTTGAGCCACAAACGTCTTAATCTAAATAGTGAAAAAAGTTGTAAATGCAAATCTATTACGTGTATATAACTGTTAGAGAATTCAGGTATAACATGCAATCAAAAAAATTGAAAGAAAAGCTCCCAGAAATTGATCCTGCCATTGTCACCCTGGCCCCTACTGTTGTTGAATTGAATATGTGTCCTACAAAGAAGAAAAAAAAACATTCAAATAGGGAAAGATCAAATTGAAAATGACTTGTAACTAAAACGTAATTAATAGGATATGACCACAACATCTATGACTTATATATATATATGCTTCACATTCACACTAGGATAAAGGTGTTTTCTAATTGTAAAAGTGTTCATTTTTCAAAATTACATACTACTATTATTATTATTGTAGGTCGACTTAACCTGATAATTCTTTACACATGTCATAATTGATTAGCTTTGAATGTGCAAGGTACCTAACAATAACTACTTATTTTGATGGGAACAGATGTTGATATCACTAGTAGGAGGAGCCATGGGATGACTTGTTTGGAGGAGGGAACTTGCCAGGATTTGTGGTTGGAGCAGTTGCAGCTGCCTGCAAGGTGGCGTTTTTAGCACTCATTGTTGCCATCTCCTCCTGCGGATGCCAAGCCAGGGGTCACCATGGGCGGTTTCCATTGAATAATAAAACAAGATGATAGAAAGAAGATAATTAGCACTTCTCATTTGTAACTCTTTTTTTATTCATCTTTTTAGAAAACAAACATAACATGGGGGCTGTCTTTACAAGTGGCATGTCCATGTATCTCTTCTCTTTTTCATAAAGCTCTCTTAGAGGAAGAATTGAAGGGGATCTGTCATGGGCCTTTGCTTTCTTCCAAGCAAATGGGGTGTGTGAAGTTGTTTTTACTTTGTGTAACAAAGAAGAGTTGTCCAGTATAACATGTCTGGGCAAATGCTTTGTACCTTACTTTTTTTTTTCCCCTCTTTTTTGTAATTTTCTTCTTGGAAGGTAGGAAAAAAAGTGGTTGGGGTGGAAGGTGGGGTACTTTTGGGTTGGTAGAGGGAGATTCAAGAAAACTTGTACTTAAAAGTGGAATCAAAATTGATCTATCTATCTATCTTTTTTCTATATCGTGCCTCTTTGTTTCCATTTTCTCTTTCTTGTTTCTACCTTTATTTGAATTTTTTGGTGGATTGATAGCACTAGTCTTGCCTTATTTATGGATACATCTTCTAGTTTTCAAACTATGATGTAGTATTAATTAGCTAATTATTTGTAAATACCATATATTGTATTATGTTTGATCTCTTACTTCAGCTCAGAAAGAGAGAGAAAATTGATCTTGGGATAAAATATATATAAATGCTCCATCTTTGAGATAATATATCTTCTATTACTTACCAAAATCAGAAAATTACTTCTACGAATAAATGAGGACAAAGATAAAAGTACTCGTATATGTAATAAATGAGACTTGTTCTTGAATCTTTCGGACAAAAGTGTAGACGTGAGGAACTTCATTCAGTTGGACTTAACTCCTCCAATTCACAACATTAACTATGCAAGTTTTTTATCTCACACTTTTCTCGTGTAAACTGAAAGGGGGATTTTACTTTTAGATGGACAGGATGTGGGAGTTGCACTTCTTTTGCTATTTCCTTATCTCTATTTTTATTAATCAGATTGCTCTTATGACTGCGCGAGAACATAAACAAAATAATGAGAAAATTTTACAAATAGCAGTAATTTAATGTCTGTTTATCAAATATACCAATAATTTAGCTAATTTTTAACTGTATTAACTGTTTTAAAATTCATGTTGTATCAATAATATAATTTTTTGAAACTCATTCTGTATCGGTAATTAATGATACGGTTTTCTAAAATTCACTACGGATTAATGTATTTTTAAATTTTTTGAGTATACGCACCATGATATATTAGAAATGGACTTCTAATACATGTATGTATCATTTATGCAAGCATATTTTATGAAGATACACTTATATCAACACCAAAAATCCACGAACCATCACCATGATTAGGATCTCGATCCTAGATACAAACCGAAACACTCTAGATACAATCTAGCTACAACTTGAATATCACGAGAAAAAAATTTCAGAAATAGCGACATTTGATATCTATTTCTTGAAACATAGCGATAGTTTGACTAATAGGTAAACGTAGCAACAATTGCTGAGATTCATTTTGTATAAGTGATTAATGGTACAACTTCTTGAAATTCTCTTTGCATGGTGTATATCACGACCCCAAATAGGTGGGTGGAGTGGGGCACTACATCAACTCTACTCAGCGGGAGAACCCTTGCCCCGACTGAGTACCATTAGTACCCAATTTCTCATTACTTCTCATTTATCAACAACAACTCCAAATTAAAAAAAAAAAAATACAAACTTCCCAAAACCGTCATTTTCCTAAGATCTAGTCTAGAAAGTTATAAGAGCTCTAGTGGAAATACATGAAAGCCAAACAAATGACAGCACAGCATCGAGAAGAAGGACACGGAAGCTAATGCAGTACTCCACACCTCCAATCAAGGAACTGAGCACACACAACCCACCAAAAGGTGTAGCAAGGTAGTATCAGTACACCACACGTACCGTTAGGTATCATCGGCTTGACTAGGGTTAGTTAACACGGTAGCATAATTATCAACATATAATCAATGTTATTAAATTCAGCCAATTATTCCACTTATACAATCGCTCAATAACTTTTAATACTATATTATCTTTTCTTAAGTCTCATCAAAGTTTGTGAAATGATCCTACCATTCTATCCATCAATTTATCTTCAATGCCTCCTTACTATTATGTTGCAACGATTACTCGGACCGCCACGCAGCGGTCACGCTGCACGGTTATTTGTCCCTGGCGACATGCCCAACAGTCAATAGCCGATTTTTGGCTAATTCGGTTGTTATTTGTTGCAAAACACCGTAGCACCATTATCTCTCTTACCATTTTACTATGATTGACCAAGTCTATTTCTACCATTTATTAGCCTATTTAATTACCAACAAGATTTTCCAACCCTTCTTAGTGAGGTACATCAATTTAATAAGAACTTCTACTCGCTATCTCGCGGTAATTCACTATCTTTGTTTAAACCCGTCATACTATCTTTCGTAACCCACAAAACCGGTTACAAATAACATTCAATCGCAAATACAGATTAACTAATTCAAATACGCACAAAAGTCATCAAAACATAATGAGGGAGTCGATTTTCCCCAAACATTAAAGTACATACACAAACATGTCCGCATTCCATGAATTTGCCATAAGATATCATACCCGAACCATATAGCCATATATGATATCCCACACATATTTCTCACCTCAACCCAAATCATGTCGGTATATCTCGTATCACACTTGTATACTGTATCTTTAAATATACGCAAGCTGTATGTATAATTAACCATACCCCAACATCTCTATCTCACAAATCATACCATCTACGATATGCAGGACACATGCTTCCATCACATCACTTTGTACACACGTACCGAGAGGGTCTTGTAAGCACCCTTCGGTCGTGACTTGCGGAGGACTTTAGAAATCTATGTATTGTACATCCGGCCATTATGAGTCCTTTATCATATACATGCATTGTACTTATATCCGTAAACTTTAACCATTCCTATTTTTTACTCTCTTATACCGCTTGCACAGATGCTCCCCTCAGGCACGAGCCACTCTAGTATCCAATCTCATTCGAATCGATCGTACTAACTTTGTTCATCAGAGCTTTTTACCTTTTGCCCAGAGGCCTTACATTCACCATCATATCGATGATTTACCGTCCTTATCAATTATCTCAGTCATACGTTCGTTCAATACCAACTCGCCCCTCAATCTCGGGACGTACGTCATTGCACAACAAATAATAAATCACACACGATAAGAGTTACATATACCTATCAACGAGTACAATTACATGCATAATTCTGAACCCGATCTTGTACTAAAATAGTAATAATATCGATTACATTAATACATTCCATGGAATTACAACTTGGCTCGCTCGTTGGTTTGGGCTTATTTGCAATGGCATTACTTTGCCGCCCGCGGTGTTTTTCTGGCTGCCCGATCTTTATTCCAGGCATTACTATGACCAGTCTTCTGCCCAGCCTCTTCCATGAATCTTTCCTTCCGCATCTAGTGTCTCATTCTCTATCAGGCCCACCAAAATAAAAGCAACATCTTATCAAGGTTATTTCAACCATTAAGTTTTCATCGTGTAACTATCAACGCGAGCAATATTCACCAACCCAAATAATACAATATTAACCGCAACACATTCAGGTCATTACGTAAGTATAACTATCCTAATTGACGGGCTTCAACTCACGTTCTATAATAATTATAACCTATTAATCATTCGTTTATTGCATCTTCTAAACATGATTTACATGATTGACCGTCCAAGATTTCAATTCCTAAAAAAAAAAATGACCCTATAATTACGTACACAAGATAAAATATTTAACAACAACGCCGGAAGGTCAATCTACATACAATTGATTCGGTCCCACATACACACTTAAGCATAGGCTAACTATTGTGCCATCTCTCCCCAAGGGGTTTTTTCACATTACGGGATATCACTGCCCCTTTTTCTAATCAAACATCCTCAAAATCTCACCGATTTCAATTAATCGATAATAATTTATCTAAGTTTTGATCCTACCCATCAAAAAACATATCAAGCTGTACGCACGTATATGTTTAGCTAATCAAAGTCTAACACAAGAGTGACTAAGCCATATGTATCCTACACAGGAGCCAAACTATCGTGAGACATTTTCAATTCTATACTTGCCTTGATTTCTTGAGTTCTTGTGGAAATCCTAGCCATAGAGGATAAATCTTCACCTCCAAGCCCTTAACTTCTTTTTCAAAAGTTTGTTCCTATGTTTTGGGCATTTTTATTAAGCCCTTTTTAAGAGACTAGATTTTTAAAATTCTAATTGGAACGAGGATTGCGCGAGAATTAGGTCCGTGTTATCAGTACATTAGTTCCTCTATGGCGGAAATGTCCCCACATTTGTGGACATACCCTTAGGCCTGATTGTGACGCAACCCATTCAACTTATTCATCTCGTGCCCTTTGTTTCTGCCCAGATTTGTTTTTCAATTTTTTAAGAATTAAATTCACCCGCTCTTGGTTGGTCGAGGTGCTATAACATCCAAGCGTGTTGTTACATCGAGATACCAAATAAAATCGGTTCATTTCTTGGCTTGGTACTGCAATATAGAGGTGGGGTTTTAGCCACCCCAGATTGATTCTAACATTGTTCATAACCTTTCCCCAACCTGCTCAGGCATCGGGACTTATCAATTTTAGTATCTGCGTTCCCACAGCGATCATTACGGGACCTCTTTGTTACACTATGTTATGGGGTACCACATAGGTCTGCTAATTTCTTGCGGAGCTATAGATCTTTGTCTGGGTTTGACCAAGATTTGCGCATCAAATCACTCAATTACCCCTCCTTCGGGTGTTTTGGGCTCTTATTTAAACGGTGCCCTAGGTATTATAGTTGTTTTTGAAATGGTGGGGATCGGTGGTGGAATGCCCCAACCGCCACTATTTTAACTATCCCGCACAGTGAGTGTGTTTCCCACTACAATAATGAAAAATGGCCAACTTTTGTAGTGGGTGTGATCGATTAAAAAAGGCAGATGGGAAGGTTGGAGTTTCATTCTTCAACTTTTTCACTTCTATTTTATGCAAATCCTCTCAACTCTACCGGTTATTTTCCTCAATTTCTCAGGTAATCCTCACCCTCATGGCTTCTTTACTTCATTTGCTAGTGAATGACTGCCTTGTATTGCTTATTTGCTTTGTTTTCGAGTCTATGGAGCGATATGGGTGAGTTCTCTCATTTTGGATTCATAGCTAAATTTTCATAGCATGATGCTTGTATTTATATTCTCAAGTGATCTCTATTATTCTCTGTGTGTTTTTGGTCGATTTCATGGGGTTGTAGGGTCAAAAATGAAGGGGTTTGGATGGGGTGGTAGTTTGACTTCCTTGAATATTTCGAGCTTGAATCCGTACCCTATCGGGGTGGAAAATGGTCATTAGGTCTTGGAAAGGTTCTCCCCTTGCCCGATGTGCAGGTAATTTGAAGAAATACGGAGTTGAAATTTCAACCTCCATTGATGGGGTTTAGAGGTTTGGGGAAGACCGGTGTTTGCTGCAATGGAACTATGATCGCTGCGGCGGCCATGTACGACGGACCTTTCTCACTATGGTGAACTCGATGCGGCGAACTCGTGACCATTGTAGCAGTTCACCTGGGTAGTGATTCCATTTTAAATCCTATTTCCTATGCCTTTCTTTTTCTTAGTCCTTCCATTCATTCTCTAATTCTCATTATTAATGCGGGTTTGTTACTATGGCTTTCCTCCCAGCGGCGGTATCACCTTTGAAGACTATATTCATTTATTAAAAAATTAGTGTCGGTTTGACACAATGGGAAGGATGCTAGGTTCTGCTTCACGAGAGGGTTCATCATGTAGGACGTAGAGGAGAAAGAGCCGGAGTTTATGCCCTTCTCCGGAGATAGGATGGGGCCCATTAGTGGAGGACCACTGGTAAGAGGGTCAGTGGGTCTTGGGTTAGGGAGTTCTATGTCAATCTCCTAATCGTGGTATGGAATCGCAGGAAGCCGGTGGCCTATGTCAGCGGCAGGCATATTCTTCTCACTCCTTCCATTAACGAGGCGCTGGGTCTACCAACCCTCAAAAAGAGGACAAAGCCCGAGATGTGGATGGAAATAGGTAGTGGTTGGTGGAGAACTTGGTGGTGGAGGAGTGGAGGCTTCAACTGGTGGGGTATTAGGACGAGGCATCTAGAGCACCCATTTTACTGTGGAGGCCAAGAGGTGGATCAATTTTGTGTCTTGGAGGATACGCCCATCCTTTAATGTTACAAACATGACCTATCCCCATGCTCTGGTGGTGGCATGTGTATTAAGGGTGAGGTGAATCAGCAGGGCTCAAATTCTAGAGGAGTGGAGGTATGTTATACCCCCGAAGCCTAGAGATCAGACCCGGAAGTTTAAACGGAGAAAGTCAAAATATGGCACTAGGCATCAGGATCGGGTCGTGAGGTGACCCGTGAGAGGCTACGGTGGTGATGCTCATAGGCCAGGCCAAGTGAGGAGTTTGAAAACTCGAGTAATGAATCCCACGGATGTGACCACGAGTCGTGGTCGGACCCACGACTCGTTAGGTCAGTCGGTAGTCGGGCCCCACGACTCGGTGCGTCGGTCGTGGGGTGGGCGAAAGTAAGAAAAATAAGGAAGAGAGATAGTGTACTTGGCGAGAGGACCCCGCAGTCATGGTCGATCCACGATACGTAAGGATTAGTCATGGCCAAGCGAGGGAATGATTTTGTTGAAACTAAGGCGGTTGCACATCACGGCTGGTGATCATGAGTCGTGCTCACGGTGTGAGTCGTCAAGTCTTCTATTATGAGCCCAAGAGAATTGTTAAGTAGTGTACTTCACGAATCAAGCGCGAGTCGTGACTAGAAGGGCCAGTCGTATGGTCCTCGTTGGGACCAGTTGGCAGTTATTTCTGCGAATTTAGTAAGGCTATTTGTAATTCCTAAGCTTCTATGGCCTAAACTACATCGTTTTGAGTAATGAATAATGACTTTTAAAGGGGTTAAGTTTATTTTAGGCCATTTTCATATTCATGCATGCAAGAGTGATAGTCTAGAGAGGTGATCAAGGTAATCCTGCAAGGTCTTTCTTCAATTTCTGCTTGGGCATTCAAGGAAGTGTTAGAATCATCCATAATCAGGTATGTATGGTTATGAATGGGTGTTTTCATTCACACCCATATCCAAACTCTCCTAATTTATGAAGTTTTGATCAAAAATCTTGTGGGTTCTATCTTAAATCTTGTGGAATTCGGATGATCTATCCATGAGTTATTATTTTACATGATTTCTACCATATTTCATAATTATGATAGATTCTACAACTAATTCGATTATAAACTTATTGATTTCAATTTTCACTACATTATGCCTAATTATACATGTTCTATGATGAATTGAGTTATGATTTCTACTTCTATCATTGATATTCATAAACCCATCATGATTTATAATTTGTAATGTTTACTTAATCAATTGTCCATTACGAATTTATGATTTTCAAAGACTATACTTGATTTACAGTATGCATGAATCTAATGATTTTACTAATTATGTTTTGGCGGACACGGGTCTTACCCTCATGGCTAGTTCACGTATTTACAAGAATATTTATAATTAGCATGATTTAACTAGTCCATGGATCTCATGCATATTATATTATAAGCACACATATGTTTGGAGTAGTATTTGCTGAGAGTAGGTTCGAAGCCCGAGTTTTATCTGAATCTCAGAACTACGTGCCACTGTAGGGACACTGATGGGACCTCCCTTGTGACTGTCCCTTTGCCCAAATGGGATCCTTTATGTGTGATATCATTCCCTTTGTGGTTCTACCCTTGGCTTGAGTCACGAACACACTCCGTAGGGATTCTGGATGCGAGACTCCATGTGTGCTCATATGGGGTATGTCAGTTATAAGAATCTCCCATTGTTCTGCATGTTTTATGCATTGATATGTTTATGTTGTTGGCTCAGGGTGACGGTTTAATAAAGTTTCTCCTCATGACTATGATAATGAATGGTTTACGAATGACTTGAAAATCTTAAGCCTTATGGTACATTATAATATTTATGTTATGGTAATATTTGTCTCTCTTATGCATTTTTTACGTAGTTTAAACATCTGTTTTACTTACCTTGCAAACTTGGTACATTCCGTACTGACCGCATACTCTATTTTGTATTGTTTCATGATAGGACTAGGCTCTGGCTCGGCCAGATCAATAGTCCATTTCGGTGTTTAACATCCGGCTTCTTGGTGAGTCCTCATTCTCTGAGGACCATATGTTTAAGATATTGAAGTCCTTTTTTGTTTTTTCGAGTTTTCCTTTGGGGTTAGTTGGGGATATTGTCCCATCAACCCATACGATAAGATAGAGGCTTTGGGCAATTGTAGTACTAAATACATTTATGTATTATTTATTATGTTCCGCTTATCATGCTATATTATGTTATGTTTATGTTTTCGCTATATCGTCATGTTAAGTATTCCGCTTAATGATATGGAGTTAGATGAGTGTTCATGCCATGGAGTCGACTTGGAGTTGATATCAGGGCCAAGTAGCATGCTAGTGATGCTTTATGCCTTAATTTAGTCTTGTTTGTCTAATTTATTTTATACATTTTCATGTAATTTTATATAAATGTGAATATATGTACTAACCAACATGATTAGTACTTGTGTTGTAGGTTTTAATGAATTTGAGGAACTAATTAATAAAGTGGTGAAGTAGAGGAATGGAATTCGGGAGCAATGTGCGAAGGTCGGCAAGGGCATGCCTTGAAAAGGGCGCGCGCAAGGCAGCGTGCCCGCGTGCGTGTGCCGCGCCCAGCGCCGTGCCACGCCCATGCCGGAACACGCAAAGAAAAGCCCGGCGTGCGAAATGAGGCTCACAAGCGGGCATGTGTAGATGCCATGCCCGAGCCGGCTAGCAGCGCCCGGCGGCGAGCCAACGCAGCTGCATGAGCGGCGTGTCACTGCGGCAACGGTGACACTCGGCAGTGGGCATCCGAGCCATTCGGGAAGGCCTCCATGTTACCTCGTATCCCACGGAGGCGGTGCTCATGATACACTTTCAGAAGTGACACGGAGCCGTTCCATGTCGAGGCTAAATTGTACGTTTCTCATTTACTATAAATAAGTCCCTTAGCTCCTAAAATCATTTTGTCACGATTTTATTCTGGAAAACCACCTAGGGGTGAAGGGAGAAGTGGGAGAACTCAGCTAGCGTTTGTCAAATTCCCTTCTCTTCTACCAATTCTTGTAAGTATGTTAATTTAGTTGTAGTTTCTTGTAGTTTTACGAACATGAATGGCTAGAAACCCTTCCTCTAAGGTTGAAGCCATGAATTATGATTGTGTTGTTATGAAATTGTGTTGGAATTAAGTTATTGATTGTTGTTTTGTCTTGCAATCTGGATTATTGATTTTTTTAATGATTGATCACCATGAAAACATACACGTTAACTGGGCAATGCTTGAGGAAGCATTTACCTAGGTCAGAACATGAGAATGTAGGGAGCATGATTGTACTCACGATATAATTTGTGTTAGGATAGAACTATACCTAATGCCTTGCTTGGTTGATAAAGGGGATTATTTAGAGACCGACTTAAAATTATCACATCCTGCTCAAAGTAGTTGTGAGGCTAAGTTGAGTTAAATGATTAGGTGCACGAGTCCCTACTCATTTCCCGTAAACCACATCCACATGTTAATTTCCCACGAACTAGAATTAGCATCCTCGCTCACAATGATGCGGTGAGGCTAGTTTGTCGTGTTTAGAGGCTCGAAAGGCCATGAACATGCAATTCTAATTATGTGAGACAATAATTGATAGTTTCATACTTAAACCATTGCAATTCGTAATAGCGTGATTATCTGGTTTTAACTCTATATTTGCTTCTAGAGTGAATTCAGAATATTTCGTTAACCAAAATTAGACTTAATTAAACCTTTTTGAAAACTTCCAAAATCAACATTTTTGGTATTTAATATCACACTTGAACTAGATAGTTAGGAATGGGTCCAGTCCTGTAGGTTCGACATTCCGGTTCTTTGAAAGAACCACTATATTACTTGCACGACCCATACGCTTGCGGTATGCGAAAAGGGCCGAACAAGTTTTAGCGCGTTGCCGGGGATTCTAGTCGGGTAGTCGTCAAGTTTTTGGCGTAGTTGCTTGGGGACTCGGCGAAGTTTTGATAATTTATCTGTTTTAGTGTGATTTTTAAAATTTCCTTAAGTGTTGAGAAACTTGGTGTAGTCGACTTGTTGCGGGTGACAGGTTGTCTGCCGGGCGCTAAAAATAGAGAGCTTGTGGAACCGTTGCTGGAACACGAGCGTTAAATCCATTTTTGAAGGAGAGTAGCTCTAGAAACGGGCGAAAAGACTTCAAGAAAGGTACAAACAACCACCCGCGGGACAAGCACAACTGTCTTCAGGAAGCAATGGCGTAGACCGGTTCATTGAAGTGGCCATCCACTAGCGACGAATGTGACCTCTAGTATCCCAGTGGCGGGCACGGAGAGGGAACTTGGAAGCAAGGGGTATGATGCGAATTTGTTACACATTCTAGTGGTCAATTCTTTGGGATGGCACATGGAACCACCATGACACACAAGCTTTCTAGAGATTAGTGACACGTTTGTCCCCACCGTGTCCACGGATTATGTCCGATTGACCCACTTCCCATTCTCATTGTTGGGAGAGGTGAAAAAGTGGTTGAAGGCCGAGACAGAACTCCATAACTTAGTGGAATGACTTGGCTGCAAGAAGTTCCTTATCAAATTCTTTCCTTCGGGCAAGGCGCAGAGTTGCGAAGTGAAATACTCGGTTCAAAGCAGAAACTGATGAGAACTTATATTTGGCTTGGGAAAGATTCAAGTCATTGTTGGCTTGTCCCGTCACCCGGCAATCAAATGAAGTGCTGGCTCATACCTTTGTAGAGAAGTCTATACCCACACACAAAATGTTACTAGACTACGCATCGGGTAGGCAAGCCCAGAAGACGTATGATGAGTTGTACACTTTGTTGAGCAGGCGCTCAAGGAAATCCATAGTGGCACAACGAGTCATCGAGAGGGCAGGAAAGAGATCGGGGTTGATAGAGGTAGATGGAATGAATGCTTTGGCGGCGCGGTTGGCTTCGTTCCGGTATCGAGATGATGACTTAGTTCAATAAGCGGTATGAACCAACACCGGGGCAAGATTCAATGCGGTTAGTAGCTCTAGTTGGTGCGAATTTGTGGTAATACTAGGCACAATGCACGGGAATCTTGTGGAGCCAACCGAGAATCGGTCAATTTCGTTCGGAATGTGCGAGAGGAATCGGAATGCAAAACGCCACAATAGAAATTTTCAGGCATGAATTTTTCTTGGGGTGGAAACCAAAAGCAGATTTATGCACCCTCAACAACAGCAGTATCAACGAAAGGCGAATGATGGTCAAGTGAGCGGCGACGTGAGGAAACATTGCAGAAAATCATGGAGACCCCGACTCGGTTAGCGGAGAATCGGGCGAGGATGGCAACGGACTTAAAGAATCGACAAGTGGCCACCCGCAATCTTGAAAAACAAGTGGGTTAATAGCGGTACACTCAAAACATGAGATTGCGGAGGGGATTACCAAGAGACACATATCCTAACCCCCATGGATCAATGCCATCAGTCTTAGAGCGCGGTTAGGCGTGCGGTGCCTAAAATTTGAGAAAGGAGGTGCGGCCGGAGTTAGTTGGAGCAGATTACCATCCACCGTGCTTGGAGCAAATCGGGTGCTGGGATACAAAATGCACAATCTTCATTGCAGCCGGCACAAAGACCACCACCACCATTCCCTCGAAATTCGAAAGAAGGAGGAGGAGGAATTTTTCAAAAAGTTCTGTGAGAGTTTCAAAGAACTTCACATAAATTTGCCTCTTATTGATGTTTTTCAGGGAATGCCCAAGTATGCTAAATACTTGAAGGACGTGATGGCGAACAGAGTTAGATTGGTGGATGTCAGACTGTAGCACCCCAGCGAGGAGTGCGATCCTGCATCTTGAGCAAGATTAGAAGCTCAAAGACCTAGGGAGTTTACCCTCCCCATACAAATTGGTAAAGGGCGAGGTGCTCCCCGGGCTTTTGTGTGATCTAGGAACGCGGTTAACCTAATGCCCTATCCTTATTCAACACCACAGGGTTGGGAAAACCGAGGCCAACAAGGTTGATGCTGCAATTGGGCTGACAAGTCGCTGGTGACACCTGATGGAATAATAGAGGACCTTCTCATCCAAAGTAGGTAAGTTTATTATACCTCTTTGATTTTGTATCTTAGATTTTCAGGTTGATGACCATTTGCCCCTTAATCTTGGGATGGCCATTTCTTGGCCATAGGAGGATCGATGATTGATTTGAGAGCGAGGGGACCCTAAAAATGAGGGTTGAATGAAGAAGAACTCTTCAGCGTTTACCAAGGAAATGAACCCATCCGCACACTACAAAAACCTTTGTTAGGTTAGTGTGTTGTCGGAGGATGAGTGTGGGGTGGAGGATTCCACGGGTGCATGGCCAAAAGGCAATGACAAGTGTTCAGCACGAGTCGATAAAGGGCTTCCAAATTTTGAAGAAGTTGGAGAAAGGAGCAGAGTGGAGGTTGTTTCCTCTAGACATCAAAAGAGAAGGAGATGATTCTCGAAAGAGAACCAGGTATGAGGATGTCTGAAAAGGGCCAGTCCAGCGTCGTCTGCGTGATGAAAAATTAGGCGCTGCTTGGGAGGCAACCAAGGGTACCTAGGTACAATTTTAATTTTGAGTTTTGTGTTGAGTTTGTTGTTTTTCATTGTGTTTGTGTTTTGGTGTAAAGTTAAGCACGGATGGAAGGGGAAGTACGGTGCCCGGCAAGGAGGAAGCTAAAAAGCATGGAATAGAAGAAGTGTGGGGTCAAACACCCACCTAGGAGAACTTGAAGAAAAGCATGCTTTTAGCTTGGCATAGAGGCTCAGGGGTATTTCTTATCCTTTTAAATGTTAATTTGATGCTATGAGGATCTAGCATGATTTAAGAGGTTTTGGATAATTGTAATTTAAATATTTAAAAATTTTTGTGCTTAACGATTTTTGGTGAATGTAATGCTTGTGAGGAATTTGAAAAATTTTTGTGAGTCAAGCATGAATTCATCACCTGTTAGTTTTTATTTTTGGTTCTTTTTCAGAAGCGGGGGTCTTTAAGCAGAGAATAAAAAAAATCTTTGTCGTATATAATGTTTTTAGTCAAAGTTAGAGACTATTTCCGACGATGGATGGATGACGACCGTCTGAGAAAAAATTAGTCAGTAGGTTTTGGTTTTTGAACCCGTAGCTAATTGATGCTTGATTTTCTTGTTATGTGCTATAAATGATTGTAAGATACAAGTATGTTCAGTGTTGAAGCATGCAAGTGCATAACTTTGTGTGAGACACTCAGGCTCTTAATTTGACTCAATATGATTGAAGCTTAATTCTAATTCTTGTGATTAGCTGGGTTAAGAAGAGTCTATTTGAATGTGTTTGGGTAGGCATGTGCCATGAGTGTAGGTTTTGAGCATTACTGTGCTATTGTGGAGTGTCTAGAACTTGCCTGGTGTTTTTATAAAACGAAATGAAGGATGTGAATTGTAGGAGATGATTTAGGCATTTCTTTGAATGAACCTAATTTCTATCCCTCATTTTACCTACCTTGAATAATTAATCCTAGTTAGCCCCATTGAGCCTCGTGCCTATTCTTTGATAGCTGCAACATAAGCTTAATCCTTTTTCTTTCATTAACCTTGAATTTGATCCAAAACTCCTAAGCGCTTAAAGGAAAAATCTGAAAGAGTGAAGGAGTGAGAAAGAATAAAAAAGAAGGAAGTACTTGAGTTGGTAAAAGTGAGAAAGGTCAAGGGTGCACTTGTGTGAAAATGGTTGATTATTAGTAAGGAGTAAGAAAATAAATTAATTAAAAGTTACTTATAGAACTCCTTACTAATAAGCTAAGAGTGCTTAAGGAAATGGGGGAACATAAGAGGCGAAAGGAGAAAAAGGGAAGTAAGGGAAGGGAAGTTCGTAATGAGGCGTGATGTCTTAAAAGCGCTTAGGAAGATAGTCACTATTACTGGCCAGAATAGTACCTACCCATCCCTTAGTTACATTACAACCTCAAAAGTCCTACTTGATCTTACATTCATACATCCTCAAATTAGTGGAGTAAAACACTAAGAGCAAGCTTATGGGTCATTACATGATGCATGTGAATTCTTTGTGAGTGAGCGTAATTCTATTCATGTACCCACACATGTTGTGATGTAAAAATTTTTGCGTGTGAAAATGGGTAACTCTCTTGCCGTGAGGGCACATGTTGAATGAAAGATATAATTCATGTTGGATTTCTTGATCAGTTGATGCGCATGAGTTTGCTAATATTGAGAGTCGATTCTTGAGGTTAGGAAGTCTTGACGGAGTTGTATATCATTTCATGGATTAAATCGTGCATGCTCTATTTTTAACTTATCATCTTAAATAATCATTATAGCGAGCTTGAATTATTTTGCTAAATTAGCTATGTGTGAGTCTCCGTATGCATGAGATGTAAAAAGGTTGTTCGAGGACGAATAAGGCTTTAAGTGTGGGGTTGTGATCTCGGGTAAAATAGCATGCCCAGTGATGCTTCTATACCTTAATTTAGTCTTGTTTATCTAATTTATTTTATACATTTTCATGTAATTTTTATATAAATGTGAATATATGTCTTAACCAACATGATTAGTCCTTGTTTTTGTAGGTTTTAATGAATTTGAGGAACTAATCATAAGTTGGTGCATAAGTTGGTGAAGTAGAGGAATGGAGTCGGGAGCAATGTGCGAAGGTCGGCAAGGAGCATGCCTTGGCAAGGCTGGCCGCGCCAGGCAGCGTGCCACGTTGAGCGTGTGCCGCACCCAGCGTCGTGCCACGCCCATGCCAGGCACGCGAAGAAGAGGCAGGATGCAGGCAGGCTCTAGCGCGCCAGCGCCGTGCCACGCCAGGCCAGCTGCGCGCCAGCAGCAGGCCAACGCGCTGCATGAGCAGCGTGTCACGCCGGCAATGCGGTGACACTCGGCAGATGGGCATCCGGAGTAAATTTCCAGAGAGCTTCCGTGTTACCTCTGTGTCAGATTTTCTGGCGAACCAGTCCTCGAATGGAGGTGTAGTTCAGCTATGCATGTAGGTCGTTTTATTTTCTACCTTAAGGCCAGGAAGATGATTTCTAAGGGTTGTGTGTATCATCTTGTTAAGGTTAAGGATGTTGAGTCTGAGACCACGACTATCCTGTCAGTTTCAGTAGTGAGTGATTACTCAGAAGTGTTCCTTGATGATTTACTGGGTGTTCCTCCCAAGAGGAAAATTGATTTCGATATTGACCTTCTTCCCAACACGCAACCTATATTTATCCCTCCCTACAGAATGGCTCCAGCCGAGCTAAAAGAGTTGAAGGAATAGTTGAAGGACCTGTTAGATAAGGGTTTCATCAGGCCAAACAAGTCTCCATGGGGTGCACTACTCATATTTGTTCGAAAGAAGGATGGTTCCCTTCGGATGTGCATTGACTATCGGCAATTGAACAAGGTTACCATCAAGAACAAGTATCCTCTACCTAGGATTGATGATTTATTTGACCAGCTTCAGGGTGCCAAGTGTTTCTCGAAGATAGATCTCCGGTCTGGGTATCATCAGCTCAAGGTTCGGGAGAGCGATGTCCCGAAAATAGCCTTCAGGACGCGGTATGGTCATTATGAATTTGTGGTTATGTCTTTTGGACTAACGAATTCTCCTGTAGCTTTTATGGACCTGATGAACCGGGTGTTCAATCCATACTTGGACATGTTCATGATTGTGTTTATTGATGACATCCTAATATACTCTCGGAGCAAGGAGGAACATGCCGCTCATTTGAGAATAGTGCTTCAGACTCTCAAGGATTGTCAATTATATGCCAAATTCAGCAAGTGTGAGTTTTGGTTGAACTCCGTAGCATTTTTGGGCCATGTGGTGTCAAGTGAGGGCATAAAGGTGGATTCTCAGAAAATAGAAGCGGTGAGGAATTGGCCTAGACCGGTGAATCCTTTCAATATTCGGATCTTCTTGGGTTTAGCTGGCTAGTATCGAAGGTTTGTTGAATTTTTCTCATCGATTGCAGCACTTTTGACCAAATTGACTAAGAAAAAGGTGAAATTCCAATGGTCGGAGGCTTGTGAGAAGAGCTTCGAAGAGTTGAAGATCCGACTTACTTCAGCACCGATGTTAACCCTACTATAGGGTACCAATGGGTTCGTGGTGTATTGTGATGCTTCAAGAATTGGACTCGGGTGCGTATTGATGCAGCGTGGGAAAGTAATAGCATTTGCCTCTAGACAGTTGAAAGTCCATAAGAAGAATTACCCGATCCACGATCTTAAATTGGCCGCGGTAGTATTCTCCTTGAAGATATGACGATATCATTTGTATGGGGTCCATGTGGATTTGTTTACGGACCATAAGAGTTTGAAATATGTGTTTACTAAGGAGGATATCAATCTTCAACAAAGGAGGTGGTTGGATTTACTCAAGGACTACGATATGAGTGTGCTATACCATCTGGGCAAGGCTAATGTAGTAGCGGACGACCTTAACAGACTCCTTATGGAGAGTGTATCTCATGTGGATGCATGGAAGAAGGAGATGGTGAAGGATGTGCATCGACTCACAAGATTGGGAGTTAGGTTGGTTTACTCGACGGGCGACGATGTTGTTTTTCAGAACGGAACGAAATCGTCCTTGGTGACTGAGGTAAAATCTAGACAAGATGAGGACTCGATTTTGGTAAAGTTGAAGGAAGCCATTCAAAGTCAGAAAGTAAAGGTCTTCTCCAAAGGGGGAGATGGTGTGCTTGGTACCAGGGTCGCCTATGTGTTTCGAATATTGACGATTTGAGGAGTCGAATATTGCATGAGGCTCATGGATCTAGGTATTCTAATTATCCATGTGCCACCAAGATGTACCGGGACTTATGAGAAATCTATTGGTGGAATGGCATGAAGAAGGACATCGCAGAATTCGTAGCTAGGTGCCCAAACTGTCAGCAAGTAAAGGTTGAGCATCAATGACCGGGAGGCATGCTTTAGGATATTAGTATTCCTACTTATAAGTGGGAAGAAATTAATATGGACTTTGTCACAGTTCTACCTTGTACTCGTCGACAATATGACTCCATTTGGATTATGGTGGACAGGTTGACCAAGGCTGCTCATCTTCTACCGGTCAAGACCACAGATTCGGCGGAGGATTATGCCAAATTATATATCCGGGAGCTAGTCCGATTGCATGGAGTGCCCTTATCCATCATTTCAGACAGAGGCACTCAATTTTTCCTCTCAGTTTTGGAGGTCATTTCAAAAAGGTCTTAGTACACAAGTTAAGCTCAACACAACATTTCACCCGCAAATGGATGGTCAAGCGGAGCGGATAATTTTGACTCTTGAGGACATGTTGAGAGGATGTGTAATTGACTTCAAAGATAGTTGGGATGATCATTTTCCCCTTATCGAGTTTGCCTACAATAACAGCTATTACTCCAGTATTCAGATGACACTGTTTGAGGCTCTCTATGGGCAGAGATGTAGGTCATCCATCTGTTGGTTCGAAGTTGGTGAGGCGACAATGATAGGGCTAGATTCGTTCATGCGGCTATGGAGAAGGTTCAGCTCATAGGGGACAGGTTGAAGACTGCTCAGAGTCGCCAAAGGTCCTATGCCAATGTGAGACGGAGAGAATTAGAATTTGAGGTTGATGATTGGGTATTTCTGAAGGTGTCTCCCATGAAGGGAGTGATGAGGTTCGAAAAGAAAGGAAAACTTAGTCCTTGTTATGTTGGCCCCTACCGGATTGTGCAAAGGGTTGGCAAGGTATCATATAAATTGGAGTTACCCTCGGAATTAGCTTCTATGCATCCTGTTTTCCATTTATCACTCTTAAAGAAGTGTTTGGGTGATCCAGCTCTAGTTGTTCTGGTGGACAACGTTGGTGTGAAAGACAACCTTAGTTATGAGGAGGTTCCGATAGAAATACTGGATCGTCAGGTTTGAAGGCTAAAGAACAAGGAAATAGCTTCAGTTAAAGTGTTATGGAGGAACCAACATGTTGAGGGAGCTACGTGGGAAGTCGAAGCAAATATGATGACTAGATACCCACATTTATTCTCTACCGGCACAGTTTTAGCTTGAGGTATCAGTTTTGCTCTCAAACTCTATTTAGTTTCATGTTCAGTTCATGTGCCCAAGTTTCTTTTATGTATATGGATGTAAGTGTGATTTGTGAATTCAATTCAGCTATGTAGTTTTTATCGGGGATAGTCATTCTGTCAGTTTTCGGCTTAGATGATCAATATTTGAATATGATAATTGCATTTCTCCGCTTTTCTGTGTGTTTTCCAATATTCGAGGACGAATGTTCCCAAGGGGGAGATATTGTTATACCTCGGAAGCCTATAGATCAGACCCGGGAGTTTAGACGAAGAAAAGTCAAAATTTGACACCAGGCATCAAGACAGATCGTGAGGTGACCCGTGAGAGAAGCCCACGAGTCGTGATGTGACTCGTGGGGAGGCCAAGTGAGGAGTTTGAAAACTCGAGTAATGGGATCCCATGGACGTGACCACGAGTTGTGGTCAGACCTCATGACTCATTAGGTCAGTCGTGGGATGGGTGAGTAAGAAAATAGAAGAAAGAGAGACATTGTACTTGACGGGAGGACCCCACAGGTCGTGGTCAATCCCCACGATCTATGGGAACAGTCGTGGCCAAGCAGGGAATGATTTTGTTGAAACTAAGGTAGTGCACATAACAGATGGTGACCACGAGTCGTGGTCACCAGGTAATGAGTCGTCAAGTCTTGCGTTATGAGCCCAGGAGACCTGTTGAGCAGTGTACTTCACGGATCAAGCCACGAGTCGTGGCCAGAGGGGACGAGTCGTAGGGTCCCTTGTTGGGACTAGCTAGCAGTTATTTTCTGCAAATTTAGTAAGGGCTATTTCGTAATTCCTAAGCTTCTAAGGCCCAAATTACGCCGTTTTGAGTTATGAATGATGACTTTTAAAGGGGTTAAGTTCATTTTAGGCCATTTTCATATTCATGCATGCAAGAGTAATAGTCTAGAGAGGTGATCAAGGCAATCCTTCAAGGTCTTTCTTCAATTTCTGCTTGGGCATTCAAGGAAGTATTAGAATCATCCATAATCAGGTATGTTGGGTTATGAATGAGTGTTTTTGTTATCACTTGTTTTGGGCAGCCCCTGTTTGGGGCTTGTAAGACAATACTATTTCCTTTTTCTATTTCTACTTTTGGATGTGATACTTATTCCTTCGATTGCCCATTTGGCATTCTCTAACATTGGCTGTGTTGGCCCCTTTATATTCTATCACCGTGGTTTTACTCATACTCACATTTTTTGAAGGGTTTTGGTTGCTTGATGCTTATAGTTGATATTTCAAATAAGGAAACTTGAAATTTTTGGAATCTGGCATTCTATCTGGCCATGTCCACTGCAGCGGTAGTTCTATCGTGACAGCAATACCTCTTTCACAATAGCAAGTCCGCAGCAGTGAGACAGTCTTCACTGCAGCGAAACTCGCTAAGCCGATCACCTATAAGTTTTTCGTTTCTCCAGGGCAACTCAGGTCAATCTCGCCCACCAGTCATATCACGTACCTTCGTTAATCATGCATGGTCAGATACTTATTAGACCTGTCGAGATATCAATTGAAATCTTTCAGATACCAATTGGGCTCGACCCAAGCGATTGACATATTCAGAAGGCACGATGGGAAAGAAATAAAGTGAAAACTTTCTAAATGCCTTATAGACTCTTGAACCCCGTTGGAGTCTACTCGACATTGTTCTTGTAATTGTAAGACCAGTAACCTAGACGCTCTGATACCAACTTATCACGATCCCAAATAGGTAGATCGTGCGGTCTCCTACATCGACTCTACTCGATAGGAGAACTCTTGCAAACCGTTACCCTTAGTACCTAATTTCTTAATACTTATCATTAATCAACAACAACGCCAAATAAAAAAAAATAAAAATACAAACTTCTCAAAACCGTGACAGTCCCAAGATCTAGTCTAGACATGTACAAGAGCTCTAGTGGAAATACATGACAAAACAAATGACTCAACTTCGTCTGAGAAGGACATGGAAGCTGATGCTGAGTACTCCACGCCAATCAAGAAACTTCAAACCTACCACAACATACACCAAAAAGGTGTAGCAAGGTAGTATCAGCACACCACACGTACCGATAGGAATCATCGGCCAACTAAGGTTAGCTAACACAATAGCATAATAATCAACATACAATCAATGTTACTAAATTCAACAATTAGTCCACTTATACAACCACTCAATAACTTTTAATACTACATTATCTTTTCTTAAGTCTCGTCAAGGTTTGTGAAATGACCCTACTATTCTATCCATCAATTTATCTTCAATCTACCTCTTTACTATTCCCTTGTAGTGATTACTCATACTGCTACAGCGGTCCAGCTACCGCAACTATTTGTCCATTGTAGCGACATACCCAACAGTCCATACCCAATTTTTGGCTGATCCGATTTTGTTTATTTTCACTATAAAACTCCGTAGCACCACTATCTCTCTTACCATTTCACTATTGATTGACCAAGTCCATTTCTACCATTTATTAACCTATTTCATTACCTGCAGGATTTTCCAACCCTTCTTAGTGAGGTATATCAATTAATAAAGCCTACTCGCTATCTCTCAATAATTCACTATCTTTTGTTTAAACCCGTCATACTATCTTCCGTAACCCACAAAACCAATTACAAAAAAATATTCAATCGCAAATACGGATTAACTAATTCAAAAACGCACAAAAGTCATCAAAACATAAAGAGAGAGTCGATTTCCCCCAAATATTAAAGTACATACACATACCTGTCCGCATACCATGAATCTTCCATAAGATATCATACCTGAACCTTATAGCTATATACGATATCCCACACCTGTTTCTCATTCTCAACCCGAATTATGTCGGTATATCCTATATCACACTTGTATACCTGTACCCTTCTATCTCTGCAACCGTATGTATAATTAACCTTACTTGCACATTTATGATCTCACAATCATACCATCACTGATATGCCGAGCATATGCCTCCGTCACATCACTGTACACACATACCAGAGGGTCTTATACTTGCCTTTTCAATCATAACCTGCATGAGACTCTAGAAATCCATATACTGTACACCCATCCATATGAGTCCTTTATTATATCTGTCTATGTACTCATATTCGTACACCCAGCCGCATGGAATTTTAGCCATACCGCTCTGTGTACTCTCTCGTACCGCTCGCTCGGATGCTCACCTCGGACATGAGCCACTCAAGTATCTAATCCTTATTCAGAGTCTAATTGTATTAACCTGTTTATCTGAGTTCTTTACCCTTTGGCCCTAAGCCTCACATTCACCATCATATCGATGATTTACCCTCCGTATCATCCATTATCGCAGTCACACGTTCGTTCGATACCAACTTGCCCCACAATCTTGGGATGCACATCATAGAGCAACAAATAAAAAATCACATACGAAAAGAGTTACATATACATATCAACAAGTCTAATCACATGCATAATTCTGAACCCAATCTCATACCCAAATAGTAATAATATCAGTTACATTAATACATTACAAGAAATTACAACTTGGCCCGCTTGCTGGTTTAGATCCACTGCGGCGACATTACTGTTGTCACAACGGTCTCGCTGCAGAGGTATTGTTGGCAGTAATACGACCAGTCTTCTACCCAACCTCTTCCAGAAATCGTTCCTTCCCCATCTAGTGTCTTTCTCTATCATGCCCACCAAAATGAAAGAAAGATCTTATCAAGCTTATTTCAACCAGTAACTTTTCACAGTGTAACTATCAACAGGATCAATATTCACCAGCCCAAATAATATAATATTAACCGCAACNATATAATATTAACCGCAACATATTCAGGTCATTACATAAAGTATAACCACCCTAATTCACGGGCTTCAACTTATGTTCTATAATAATTATAACCTATTAATAATTTATTTATCGCATCTTCTAAACATAATTTACATGATTAACCGTCCAAGATTTCAATTCCAAAAGAATGATCCTATAATTCTCTATACAGAAAAATATATTGAACAACAACGCTAGAAGGTCAATCTACATACAATTGATTCGGTCTCATATACACCCTTAAGCATGGACTAATTATTACTGCCATCGCTTCCTGAGGGGTTTTCATATTAGGGGATATCACTACCCCCTTTTCTAATCCTCTTACCCTTAAAATCTCACCGATTTCAATTAATCAAGAATAATTTATCTAAGTTTTGATTCTACCCATTAAAAGCATATCAACCGCACGCACGTATATGTTTAGCTAATCAAAATCTAACACAAGAGTGAGTAAACCATAGCCTGCCTAGGCGCCAAGCTATCGGCGAGACATTTCCAATTGTATGCTTTCCTCAATTTCTTGAGTTCTTTCAGAAAATCCTAGCCATGGAGGATGAATCTTCACCTCGTAGCCCTTCTTCTTTTTCCCAAAAGTTTGTTCTCTGTTTTTGGGTATTTTTATTAAGCTCTTTTTAGAGACTAAGTTTTTAAAATCCTAATTAGAACGAGATTGTAAAATTCTGGTTTGCATCACCCATTGCAGCGAGTCCATTTACCGCTACAGCGGTTCCACTATGGCGGAAAGCGTCCCGCCGCGGCGGACACGCGCCTGGATCCACCCGATCGTGACCCAGCCCATTCAACTTATTCGTCTCGTAACCCTTTATTTCTCAAAGATTTATTTTCAATTTTCTAAAAATTAAATTCATCTTCTCTTGGTTGATCGGGGTACTATAACGGTCGGGCGGGTCATTACAGTGTACTAGTGTATTTTTAAATTTTTTGAGTATATGCATCATATACGTATCAAAAATGGATTTACTTGATATACGTCTGTACTATTTATGCATACTTATATTTTAATGGATATACTTATATCATCACCAGAAATCACATCAACCATCAGTATAAATTTAGATCTTGATCCTAGATACAAATCAAAAAATACTTCAGATACAACTTAGTTACAACTTCAATAATCACTAGATTCTTAGATGCAACCCAGAAATATTTCACATATAACCTAGATACAACTTCAAAAATCACTAGATTACTAAATATAACTTAAAAATATTTCAGATAAAACAAATCTATGATCTAGATGCAACTTTAAAAATCATAAGTCACTATTCAATAAATTTTTGATGTCGAATCGAATTTCTATTAGTACATAGGAATCATTCTAACTATCTGTATTTCTGATATCAAGTTTAACTTCTAGAATCTTGATCTGTATTTCAAATCATGAGAAGAGAAGTAGAATTTTTAGGTCCAAAGAAAGATAGAAGAAGAAAGGGTTGAACAAGATAAAGAAAATTTAGAGAGTATGAGAGGAGAGAAGAAAAAAAAATGAAGTTGCTGAAGGAAGAGCGAAGAAGAAGAAGGAGGTGAAAGAGGGAAAGGGTCAAGGGAAGTCACCGATGGGATGGAAAGAGAAAGGGTGAGAAAGGACTTTAAGATTAATTTTTAGAAATCTGCTATACAATTTAAAATATAACTATAATTTTCTAAATCATCACTATAAAAAGTAATTAGAGGGCTGAAATTTGCTTTGTCAAATAATTAACCGTGAAATAAATTCGAACCAATGATTTTAAAGGATATGGCCAAATAAGGGCCTAATATGGACGATTTTTTGAAATCTTTTCGAAATTAAGTTTTTATACGGACTGCCTCTATTTTAGGGTAATTTTTTTTTGTCTTTTAAATTCGTAGTCTTTGATTTTTGCCCTTACTGTTCCTTTAATAAAAATTTAGAAGCCAAAGTACCCTTAATTATGACCTAATTTCACTGGACAAAATTAATTTCGCAGGATATAACTTTTTAGAGAAGATTTATATTGGGGCATAAGTTCTATAGTATTTGATTCGCAAGACAAGATTTTTAGAGAACCTGTGCCTTAGGACATAACTTATGCTACTGAACTTATGCCTCGTGACATTACTTGTGCTTTTAAACTGGTGTCTTGGGCATAACTTGTGTCACCTGACTTATGCCTTGGGACATAACTTGGGCTACTGAATTATGTCTTGGGCATAACTTGTGTCTTGAACTTAATTTCTTTTATTTTCAAGGTATAACTAGTGGTTTTAGCATAATTTTTTTAGCCTTGGGGTATAACTTGTGGCACTAAAGACATAGTTTGTATTTCGAGCTCAATTTTTTTTTGTCTTCAAGCATAACTTTTGTGACTGCACTTATGTCTTTGGGCATAAAACTTGTGCCTTGGGCATAATTTCTTTTGCCTTGGAGAATAACTTGTGACACTGAACTTATGCGCTGAGGCATAACTTGTGTCACTGAACTTATGCCCTGAGGCATAACTTGTGTCCTTGAACTTATGTCTAGGGCATAACTTTAAGTGAACTTGTGCTTTATGAATTTTCTTTTTTTCTTGCTATTTTTAAATTTTTTTTTTGCTATTAAGTACATTTTGACTATTTTTAACTACTTAAAGTTTTAAATGGTAAAAATCAAATACCAGCGATTATAAATGAAAAAATTAAAGATCACTCCATAATAATGGCATTTGCGTGAATGAGCCTTTCAAAATTCATCGGCATAGCTTAATAAAAAGTTGAACTTTTTTTTTAACACAAATGCAACTTTTTAAAAATGTATTTTAAAAAGTTACAACTATTTTAAGAAAATTACATAAATACATTTTATTATACTTTTAAATTTTTTAATTATATCATGCACTACTTTTCATATTCCTAAAATATATCTATGAAATGCACTAAAATGAAAAAAGAATCACAATTAACTATGGAGTCATACTAAAATGAAAATGTTAATTAATAATTGACACTCAATCCCATAAAACTTGGCTTTATATATTTACGAGTAAATTTTTCGTGCATCACGTGGTCGTAAAAATATTAATCAATTTATCAAAAAGTTAACATGCTAATAATTATTTAGAAATTATTATTATTTTTTATGAGAAAGAAAATATTTACAAATAGATATATTTGAGTTAATTAATAATATTTTTATTTAAAGAAGATACTTATTTATAATGTATTTTAAGTTTTATATTATTAAGTAATATTTGAAGAGTATTACAACATACACATTTTAAATTAGAAATTTTTGTATGTTGTCTGTAACCTTAAGACGACATGGTCTCTTTCATTGTCGTACTCATGTGGTGCAGTCTCACCATTCTTTTTAGAAATGTTATATAACTTGTCAGGAGTTTTTTCTCTGTTCCTAAAACTATCTAATTTTACCATCATCTAAATATATATACTATCAAATTCAAAAAAATTTGATGTTGCCTTTCAATTTTCTCCTTTTAAAGCTAAATGTTGGCCTTCAAACTATTAAAATTATTGAATGAATAGGTAATGATACTCACAGATACTTATTTGTAATGTAAGAAGTATTTAAATTTTATCTAATTAAGAAATATTCATGTACAAAATTCAAATTAAAATAAAGATTTGCATGAATACCTACTAAGAGTTGTGTATGGTTTAAAAACTTTTGAATGTTATTTGTAACTTTAAGACGACATGATTTCTTTGGTTATCATATTTTTGTGGTAAAGTCTTATTCTTTTTCTCAGAGATGCTATGTAAATTCTTTTTTCTCCTACTCTTAAAGTCATCTAATATGATCATCGCCTAAATTTTCATAATACCAAATCCAAAGAAATTGATATCATCTTTTTAATTTCCTCTTTTTAAATCTATGAGTCCCTACAAAGTTTTAAACTTGTCGAATAGATAGAAAATCATACTCCTTAAAGAAATTTACCAAGATAGTGTATTCCTAAAAAAAGACCTCTAAAATGTGAAAAATCTATTAATATATTTTATGAAGGTATTCATAAACAACATTTTTCCATAT
>JACEIK010003405.1:57456-159483 GCA_018107945.1 Datura stramonium | reverse complement strand
GCTTAGGTGTCTCAAACAGAGTTATACATTTGCTTACATGCTTCACAATTAACAACACTTGCATATCACAATCATGTATAGCACATAATAAGAACATCAATCAACTATGGGTTCAAAAATAAAAACCTATTGACTAATTTTCCCTAACTATGACTAAAAACAGTTATGTACAGACAAAGAAAAAATTTATTTCTCGGTTCAAAGTGCCCCCCGTCGAAAAAGAACCAAAAAGAAAAAAAAACGGGTTGGTGAATCATGCTCAACTTAAAAAAATTTTATCAACCAATACAATATCAAGCACTAATTCCACCCGAAATCATTAAGCACAAATTTTTTAAATTTTCCTCACCCCACACTTAAATATGCTATGTCCCCAAAGCATCCAATTAAAATACAAAAATGGTGAGAAATACTCCCTAAAGCATCTAGGCCTAGCTAACAGCATGTTTTCTTTCGTTCTTGCATAAGTGGGTCATTAACCCGACACTCATTTTCTTTCATGCTCTTTAGCTTCCTCTTCCAAGGGTACTCAGACTTCCCCTTAATTTGTGCTTAAATCACCACCAGAAACAAAAAAAGGTGAAAATAAATAAAATCTAATCAAAAGGAAAATAAAATCATACATGTGGTACCCTTGGGTTGCCTCCCAAGCAGCGCCTGATTTTACATCGCAGCACAACGTGGACTATCCTTCTCAGGACATCCTCAAACCATTGTTCCCTTTCGAGAACCATCTTCTTCTATTTTTGTTCTTAGAGGGAACAGCGTCCCCTCTGTCCCTCTCTTGTTCCAACTTCTTCTTTTCTTGAAGCCCTTTATCAGACTCGGGCTAAACTGTGATCATCTCCTGCGACAGTGGACCTATGGAATCTACCACCCCACACTTATCCTTTGACAACACATTGACCTTACAAATATCTCAGTAGTGTATGGGTAGGTTGATCTCTTGGTAAACTCGAAAGAGATCTTCTTCATCATCGACCCTCATTTTTAGGGTCCTTGCTCTTACATTAATAATTGCTCCTCCAGTGGCCAAGAATGGCCGTCCCAAGATCAGAGGTACCTTACCATTAACTTTAAAATAAAGTATGATGAAATCAGCGGGTATAATGAACTTACCCACTTTGATAAGAAGGTCCTCGATTACTCCATCTGGTGCCACTTGAGACTTGTCTACCAGCTACAGCATTAGTCGTGTTGGCCTCGGCTGACCCACCCCAAGGTGTTAAACAAAGATAGGGGCATTAGATTTACTACTTCCCCTAAATAACATAGAGCTCTTATCACTTCATCTTTACCAATTTGTATAGGGAGGGTAAAACTCCTTGGATCTTTGAGATTTTTCGGTATCTTGTTCATTACCTTATAGCTGCACTCCTCATTTAGTGCCACAGTTTGAACATCCATCAATTTGACTTTGTTGGCCACCACATCTTTCAAGTACTTAGCGCACTTGGGCATTCCCTGCAAAACATCAAGTAAAGGAAAATTCATGTGAAGTTCTTTGAAAATATCAAAGAACTTCTTAAAGCATTCCTCATCCTTGTTCTTCTTAAGTCTTTGCAAGAATGGTGGTGGTGGTCTCTATGTTGGCTGCAATGATGATTATGTATTTTGTTGCCCAGCGCCCTGATTATCACCCTTGTCAATCAGTGGTCCCTTTCTAACCAGCACCGGTTGCACCTTATTTCTCTTCTCTTTCGGTATTGTATTAGCCAATTTCCTTCCACTCCTCAGACTGATGGCATTGACCTGTCGGAGGTTTGCATCTATGTCACTAGTAACCCTTCCTGAGATCTGGTGTGCTGAGCAGCTTCTAATTGACCCATATGCTTCTCTAGATTGCGGGTGACCAACTGTTGATATTTTAAATTTGATGCCATCCTAGCCTAATTCTCTGCCAATTGGGTCTGCGTAGCCATAATTTTTTGCAATATCTCCTCAATGTTGCTGCTGCTTGATTAGCCATCATTCTGCTTGTTCTGCTACTGATATTATTGTTGCTGAGGTTGCTGGTAGCTCTGACTCTAATTTCCACCCCAAGAAAAACTTAGTTGGCTCTGCCAATTCTTGTTGTAGTTGTTCCCAAAATTTTGTTTTTTTCTCTGAACATTCCCAACAAAATTGACCGATTCAAGATTGGCCCGGCAAGATTCTACATTGTGCCTATTATTACCATAGATTTCATACTAACTAGGAGCCTGTTGAACTGCATTCACCTGTCCCTGCGGTTGATTCATACGTAGTTTATTGAACTGAGTCATCATCTGATGTTGAAATGATGCTAGTTATGCTGCCAAGGAATTGACACCATCCATTTCTATCAGCCCTACTCTCATTCCCTCCCCTCTTGATGATTCGCTGTGCCACTCTGGATTTCCTTGAGCAATCCTGTTCAACAGAGTGTACAATTCATCATAAGTCTTCTCCAATGTTTGCCCACCAGATGCAGAGTCTAGTAAGATTTTGGTGTGTAGGTCTAGACTTTCCATAAAAGTATGGGCTAGCACCTCATTAAACTGCTGGTGATGGGGGCAGTCTCTCAATAATGACTTGAATCTCTCCCAATCCAAATACAAGTTCTCCTTCAGCCTCTACTTAAAGCTTAATATTTCACTCCTGAGTTTGGAAGTCTTGCCTGAAGGGAAGAATCTGATGAGGAACTTCTTTGCTAAGTCATCCCAAGAAGTAATGGAATTAGGTGGCTCAACCTTCAACCACCTCTTTGCCTCTCCCTATAATGAAAATAGGAAGAGTGTGAGTCGAACATAATCAGTTGACACTCCTGTGGGGACGAATGTGTCACTGATCTCAAAGAAGTTCTTTAAGTGTTGTCGTGGGTCCTCATGAGTCATCCCAGTGAACTAGCCACTCGAATGTAATAGCTGCACCATGTTATATTTAAGCTCAAACTTCCCTTCGGGCTCCGATTTGCGGATACTGGAGGTCACATTCGTCGCTAGTGGGATTTCCACTACGCGAACTAGTCGGCCTTCCATTTGGTCAGGTAACAACTCTTCTTGCCCTACTGGTGGATGTTGTTGCAACTATCCTGTAACATTTTCAACTTTCGCTCTAGATCTTCCCTCCTAAGCAAATCTTGTTGGCATTCAGGTTCCAACAATGGTTCCACCAGCTCCCAATTCCTTGCCAGTTCTGCAAGGACAACTTGACACCTGAAACGTAGCAGACTAAGACCAAGTTTTTCAACAATTAAGGAAATTAAAAATCACACAAAAATATAAAAATTCACTAAACTTTGCCAGTCCCCGGCAACGGCACCGAAAACTTGTTGCGCTCCAGCGCACTCACAAGCATACGCGATCGTACAAGTAATAAAGTGGCTCTTTTTAAGAGCCGGATGTCGAACCCATAGAGACTAGACCAATTCAGTGAATTGTCAAGTTCAACTGTTAAAATTAACCTTACAAGTGTTGATTATAGAAATTTCGAGAAATTCCAATTAAGTCTAGGGGTGATCACTAAATACTCGAGAAACGATATAACAAGCAACTAGAGTTAAGGCTTAATAATCATACAATGCTATAATTCACAATGGTTCGAGTATGTTAACTTCAGTTGTGGTCTCACGTAATTAAAATTCTATGTTCATGGTCTTTCGAGCCTCAAAACAAGACAAATTAGTCTCACACCTACATCGTAGAGCGGGGATGTGACGTCCTAATTCATGAGAAATTTAAATAGATGGATGTGGTTTACGTAGTTTGCACCTATGATTATGGACTTCCGTACCTCTAATCATTTAACCGGACTTAGTTTTACAACTACTTCTACGAGTGGTGATGTAATAATTCTAAGTCGGTGTCTAGCTCATCCCGTTTTAGTAACAAAGAAAGGAAAATTAGGTATAATTTCTATCCTAACCGCAAATCTTGTCGTAAAGATAAGAACTTTCCCCCTACATTCTCATGTTCTAGACTAGGGTTAATCTTTCAAGCTTTTACCTAAGCTTAACGCATTTGTTTTCATGATGATCAAGCATAAAAACAATAATAATAAAAAATGTAAGGCAAAACAACAATTAAAACTTGAACCCATGAAGAATTCATGCATTTACAATCATCTTACGTAGCCTCAACCCTAGAGGAAGGGTTTTAACCACTCATGTTCGTACAGATACTCAAAAGAATAATTCAAGCAAAGAACTTACAAGAATACTTAAAAGAGAATGCAAAACAATGAACCCTAGGTAGAGTTCTTCACTTCTCCCTTCGCTCCGTTACGGTTTACCAAAGATATTTCGTAATAAATGAATTTAGGAGCTAAGGTTTTAATTTATACTAAATGAAAAATTGTACTTTTTGGCCAGCCATGGACTGCCTCCGTGTCACGGAGCTGGTTATGCCAATTTGCCTCCGTGACATGGAGCAAACGCGCATGCCCACTGGATTGTGTCCCTCGGCAGGTCCTCGCGCTGGACTGGTGCGTGTAGCCCATTGTGGCACGGTGCTGGTCGCGCTGATGGACAGGCGTGGCATGGCCTTGATGCACAAGCCTCCTGCCATTACATGTCTTCGTGCATGCTCACGCATGACAAGGCATGGCACCTAGCGCGCTGCTTACCTAGCGTGGCATGCTGGCATGGGCTGGTAGCCTACCTCTTGTGCTTTATTCATGCGACTTCTTTGCACTTACTTCCATGCTTTTCTTTGGTGCATTAAACATCATTTCCAGTCCCTCCTAAGCTTAATTCACCTGCAAAACATGGGCTAATCATGTCAGTTAGTTTATGCACGAAATTATACAAAAATCACATGAGAATGTAATTAATTAATTTAACAAACACGACTAAAATAAGATATAAATAGCACTTGGGGACATAATTATGCCCAAGATCAACCGCCTTTATGGACTTGATGAATAGAGTCTTTAAGTAGTATATGGATATCTTCGTCATTGTATTTATAGACGACATTCTGGTATACCCCAGAAATGAGGAAGAGCATGGTAATCACCTGAGGATAGTGCTTCGGACACTTAGGGACCGCCAGGTGTTTGCTAAGTTCAGCAGTATGAATTTTGGATGAAGTCCGTGACTTTCCTAGGTCATGTGGTCTTGGGTGAGGGTATTTAGGTTGATCCTCAAGAGATAGCGGCAGTAAAAGACTGGCCCAGACCCACCTCCCCAACCGAAATAAGAAGTTTCTTGGGAGCCGGGTATTACCGACGCTTTGTGGAAGGCTTTTCTTCTATAGCATCTACTCTAACTAGGCTAACTAAGAAGAAGGTGAAATATTAGTGGTTAGATGCATGTGAGATGAGTTTCTAAGAGTTAAAAACTCGACTCAATACCACTCCAGTGTTGACCCCAGCAGAAGGATCTAATGGACTTATAGTATATTGTGACGCTTCATGAGTTGGGCTCGATTGCGTTCTGATGCAGTGGGGCAATGAATATTATTCTCGTCAGACTTAAACCTCAGACTAAAACCAAGGGTTCTCAAGCTTGGTTCTCTAGACATCTTAAGCTTCATGAGAAGAATTATCCAACTCATGACTTGGAGTTGGTAGCGGTGGTGTTTGCATTGAAAATATGGAGACATTACCTGTACGGGGCTCGAGTGGATGTTTTCACCAATCACAAGAGGCTTCAATATGTATTCAGTCAGAAGGACCTAAATCTTCGTTAGAGAAGGTGGTTAGAGCTCCTGAAGGATTATGACATGAGCATGCTATATCACTCTAGAAAAGCCATTATGGTGGTTGACGCCCTAAGAAGAGTGTATATGGGTAGCATGGCTCATGTTGAGGAAGGAAAAAGGGAATTGGCGAGGGATATTCATAGACTAGCTCAGTTAGGGGTGCAGTTGTTGACTCAGTGGAGGGTGGAGTGGTGATGCAAAGCGGGTCAAATTCCTCTTTGGTTGTTGAAGTTAAGTCCAAACAGGATGAAGATCCCACTTTACTTAAACTTAAGGAAGCGGTTCTCAAGAAAGAGGTTGAGGCTTTCTCCATTGAGGCTTTCTCCAAAGGGGAGATGGTGTGCTCCATTACCAAGGCAGACAGAATATCGGACGCGGTGACTTAGAGACAACAAATATTACCGAAGCACAATGAGATACCCATCCACCTTGGTGCTACTAAAATGTACTCGCAATTTGTGGGATATTTATCGGGTGGAACTAAGATGAAGAGAGACATCGGCCCAATTCATGCCTAAGTGCTCAAACTCGCGCCAAGTCAAGGTAGAACATCAGAGACTGTGAGGTATGATCCAGAGAGTCGCTGATACCCACGCGAAAGGGGGCGAATATGGACTTTATTACGTCTATCTCAACTCTCGTTGGCAACATGATTCTATCCTGGGTAGTAGTAGACCGGATGACTAAGTCGCATATTTCCTCCCAAGCTTAAAACTACAAATTCAGCTAAGGACTATGCTAGGCTTTATAACTGGTTTGGTCGACTTCACGTGGATGCCATTATCCATTATTTCGTACGCAGGTAAATCTTGCCCACCTCATTTCTGGGTCTTTTTATAAGGGACTTGGTACCCAAGTCAAGCTCAAGACAACTTTTCACCCGCAAAACAGATGGTCAAGATGAGCGTACTATTTAGACAAAAGAGAGGATATGTCGAGAGTACGCGCCATCGATTTCAATGGAAGTTGGGATGACCACTTTTCTTATCGATTTTCAGATACAACAATAGCTATCACCCAAGATCCAGATGGCCCCATAAAGCATTGCAAACGGTAGGAGGTGCATGTCTCCTATTGGATGGTTCGAGGTCAAGTTGCTACTACAATCAAAGTTAGACTCCTAGCTCATAAAGCCATGCGTATGTACAACTCATCGTAGAAAGGTTGAAAATAGCCTGCCGCTCGTAAATCTTATGCGATGTGAGGAGAAGAGAATTAAAGTTTTCTAAGGATGACTAGGTCTATCTGAAAATTTCACCCAAGGTGCGGGGTGATTTAGATTTGGGAAGAAGGGAAAGTCACTCGAGGTATGTGGGACCTATAGAATTCTGAGGTGAATTGGCAAGGTAGCTTATGAGATGGAATTAACTTTAGAATTGGCATTTGTGCACCCAAAGATTCCATGTGTCACTATTGAAGAAATGCACGGCGATCCAACTTCACCGTGTCGAGACGCTGAGTGAAAGATAGTCTCTCATACGATGAGGTCCTAGTAAAGATCCTTGATCTTCGTGCTCTGTAGGCTGAGTAACAAAGAAGTAGCTTCAATAAAAGCCTTGTGGAGGAATCGCAGGTTGAAGGAGCTACGTTGGAAGCCGGCGTATATAATGGCATACCCACATTTGTTCCCTTCGACTCAATTTCGCTTAAGGTATCAATTTCTTCCCCAAAATTTCTTTTAGATCGTATGTTTCAATTTCACACATGTAAATGAACATGTGTATTATTAGTAAATCTACCAACTTGTGATTCAAGCTCCAAAGGAAGTCATTCCGCTAGTTTCAACTTCTCATGATCGTATTCGTGTATAAAAGTTGCCATTCTCTACTTTCCTGTGTGTTTTCCAACATTCAAGGATGAATGTACCTGTGGGGAAGACAATGCCCCAGAAACTCAAAGACTAGACACGAGACTCAAAAATAGAGAAAAGTGGAAAATCCGCACCAAGTCGCGTAATGAGTCGATCCGTGACCCGGGGCCGACTACGACCGTTAAGACTGTGGTGAGGTCCGTGGGACTTAATGAGAAATTTTGAGAATGGGTGACTCATGGGTGTGACCACGAAACATGGTCAACCCCATGAGTCATGATCCGACTAGTCAAGAACAATGTTAGGGCCGGGAAAATGCCATGTGTTGAACCTAACGACTAGTCACCATGAGTTGTGGTCCATGCCACGACCCATTGGGTGACCCATGGTCAGGTTCTTTGGTTAAGACTTAGAGAAGTCCAAGCCGTGTACCTCACGAGTGTGATCACGAGTGGTCACGACTCACGACCTCGTTAGGTCACGCGAGACCGACACGCTTCCCCGTGAAGATTTCAAGTGGCCTTTCAAGAATTTCCTCCCTACCCTTCTACACTCTAAACTATGCCATTTTTAAGGATGTTTTCAAACTTATTAGAGGGGTTAAACGGTTTCTTTCCTCATTCTCCCCATCTAGACTCTCATAAATCATCGTAGAACTTCTCTCGTACCTTCTCAAAGCAAGAGCTAGGAAAACCTTTTCTCCTGCTTTCCTCAAGGAAATTTCTAAGCCACTGTGTGTATGTGGGAATTCAACAAGGGAATAATTCTTACCTTGTGTCCCCAAATTCCTACCGCACTTTCTCATCTATCCTAAGCCTCAAATTATCGTGGGTTAATAAATTCTTAACCACTTTCATCTAATTCATGTGGAATGTTATTTCATGTTAGTAATAGAAATGTTCCACCAAATTTAGACCGAATAATGTTCAATCTTATGAAGTTAAACTTAGCCCTATTTCTTGAACTATAAAATCTGAAATTTGCATTAGTGCTTGAATATCAAAATAGCTTGGATTTACGCTTTTTGGACTCCCATGTTGTTAGTAGAATTGAAACTAAATCGATTATTGTCGGGCTCAGCTTTTAGTAAGAATATTAGAATTCTCGCATCGCCGTAAAATGTCACCGATCCGTTTGACTATAGAAATTCACGAGGTAAGTTAGTAGTACCTCCTAGTTATCAATCGATTCGAATTAAGTTTTGTTGGTCAAATCTGCTGGGTCACGACACTTCGTGATAGTAGCTCGATCGGGCCTTAGAACCCAATTTTAGAATCCGATATGATAAGACTCAGGTGCTTTCGTACATGTATCCCCGACTAGTCTTGTGCCCCCACAGCTATCGCCTTAGTATTCCCTAGGGACTATCCAATGGGAGTAGGGGACTTAGCACCGAGCTAATGTAGGGTTCAAGCGCAAACTGTGTTTCCATAATTACGTTGCCATAGTAGGTTACGTATTTATTGGCCCGATTGGCCCCGCACTCTCGTGATCACCCAATTCATGTCTTTATACCCTGGCAAGGTATATTGAGTCCTACCGATGGGGTGTATACATCGGACTCCACGTATACCCTCACATAGTTATATGTCGGTTATGCACTCCGACTAGTCAACTAGTTTGCATCAATTTAGTTTAGTATCTCGTAAATAGGGCAGTCTCGACCATCGATGGGTCTTTAGACCATCTCGCTATTCGCCCGTAGCTTTAGTTGGCTTCATGTCTTTTTAGTTCAACACTTTTATTCCATTGTGTTATGTTTTCTCCTACTAACTCACATTCAAAATATCGATGCATATTTTTATGTTGTATCATTTTATGATACAATGCTAGATCTCGCCTCGCCGTGCTAACCGATCACTCTCTAACGACCTCATTTGTTCTAGTTGGTGAGTCCTCATTCTTCATGGACGGAGATTATTTAATTTAGTTACATTTTCTTTCCTTTTATTTAGATTTGGAGTTAGTTGGGGGCTTGTTGCAGCAACTCATTAGCTGTAGTGGCTTTCAGATGTAGATTTGGTTTTTCAAACTTGTACAGTTGTTCAATATTTTCAAATATTATGAACCAAACTTTATCCTCTCAAATGTTTATATTTTTCTTTAAACTTCCGTATATATTTATATGTTACTAAGAATGCCATTGTATGATACACCAAGGGTTTACTTGGGATTACTTGTGATTCCATGTACCGTGTCCCTTCTAGGATGTAAACTCTGGGGTGTGAACAACAGATCGTAACATGAATATCATAATGCAAATGTAAGGCTCAAGGTTTTCAAAACATTCGTAAATCATTTATAATCATAATCATAAGAGAAAATCTTTATTAAACATGACTTGAGCCAAAGTATAAATCATAACCATACATAAATTATGAGGAACAGAGATTCTTATAACCGACATACCCTATATGAGCACACCGAGCCCAAACCTGTAAACCCCTAGTCGAGAGGTTGTTCGTACTTTGCCAAGGGTAGAACCATAGAATAGGCATGATATCACCTATGAAAGGCTTAACAAAGGAAGTCCCACGGCAAGCTACGTTGGCGCATAGTTCGAGACTCGTGGTATGCCAACTCCGTAGCTCCAATTAGTGTTAAATACTACTCCCAAAACATATATAGTACTCATAAGATATATACATGAGATTCATAGGTCAAGTTAAAATCATGATAATCATAAGCATGCTTGAAATATGTGAACTAGCCATGAAAGTAATGCCCGTGAGTCGGCCATAATCATAGATCATAAACCATGAATGAAGTTCATGCATATAGGTAAACATGTCTATATTTCTGAGATTAATAAATCTACATTATGAGAATTTGAGAGAAATCATATCATAAGTCATAAATTATACCGAAGTTAATGAACATTAAAATCGAAGTAGAATCATAACTTGATTTATCATGAAACATACATAATTGGGCATAGTTTTATAGAAAATTCAAATCTAAATAGTTATAAAATCTGCCCATGATTCGTAAAATATGAAGTTATACATGAGAAGAATTAACCCAAAGGTAGATCATAAGGGATTTCCAAAATTCAGATAAAACCCCAAGAAATTATCAATAGAATTTCATGAATTAGAGAAATTGGGCGGTGTGATCAAATTCAACCAATCATAACCCTATATGCCCGAGAGAATCGTATTCACAACATCTCTAATTGCCCAAGGAAGAAATGAGAAGAACTTGGAAGATATTGAGCTTGATCACCTCAGACTTCTACACTCCGTATGCACATGAATTGGAATAGCTTAGAATGAACTTACCTCTCTTAAAACTCATTAATCATAGCTTAAAATGACGTAGTTTAGTCTTAGGATCATAGGAATTACAGAAATCCCTTAATAAACTTGCAGAAAAACCGACTGCCAAATCTCAACGAGGATTGATGAGTCGTTACCCACCGACCACGCACTGAGGTCTCCTATCGTCAAGTGCACTACCAGCTTTCCTCAAAGGGTCCCTATGTGCGAAACTCCTATTCCGCATTTATCCTCACACTACCTCGTGGAAGTACATCGATTCTTTATGCTTGTCATACCATTTCTTGCTTTCATCTACAACCCATCAAGTGTGAAATCTTATTGTTTGGGCCTCGGGAACCTGGGTTGGTGGCTATGGGTAGAACCGTTGAGGCGAACCATTTTTCTTCCGCCGGAGGATGAAGCACCTTTCCTTTGTCTTGACAAGAAGACATTATGCCTATTCAAATAATACAAACAAATCAAATCAAAGAATCTACCAATACGGCTTAGCGAATACTAAGTTCAAAATTTTAGTAGTCACCCCATACTTAGCTGCTAATGAGGTTCACTAGTTGTAATTTTTGGGTACTCAGACTACTTTTTCTCAAAACCACGCTACTTGTTTTTCCTACCATGAAGCACATTAAGAAATTTGACAAATTCAAACAATCTCACTCACATATTACGTTTATTAATTGTGAAATTATCTTTAAGATTCAACTTAGCATTCATATTATATTTGTAACACTCCGAAAAGTTTCTAAGAACAAAGTTCTTAATTTAAAGAATGAAATTAGTTAGAAAGTGTAAATATTGCCACGAACGAGTCATGCTCTGTGCTCGTGGTAGGTAGTTAAGGAGTGGAAGGTGGGGTTATGACCACGGACGATTCGATGAGTCATTAGGTAGGCAATGACTCGCCGTGTTGGATCGCTGGAAGGATTCAAAGGATGTGGACCAGTGGTTGAGTGGACATGACGAGTCATCCAAAGGAAGTAATGACTCCGTCATGTCACCGTGGGAAGGAAGATAAAAATGCCTGACTTCAAAGGATAAACTTAAGGAACCACGAGTCGTTAAGTCACCTAATGACTTGTGAAGTCACTCGTCTTCCATTCCGAGAAATTTATCCGAGATTTTCCTCGAAGTCATCACGAGTGGGACCTGACGAGTCATTATTTGCACTATGACCCGTGAAGTCCTTCGTGTGAGGACCGATTAAAGATGATTTTCTTGCAAATTTTCAAGGATCTTTTCATAAAATTATATACTTCTAAATTCTAAACTACGTCGTTTTGAGTATTATATAGGTCGTTTTAAGGGTTTCTTATAGCCTAATCTCTCATTCTCTCAAGATACCTCTTAAACTCTTCTTCCTCCCCTAAGACTCAAGGATTCAATCTGTGGTTCTTCAAAGGCTTCAAGGGTTGATTTCAAGTGGAGATTTCTCCTATTCGTGTATGTGGGTTTTCAATAAGGATTTCCTTACACCTTTGTGCCCCAAATTTTTATACTAAAAACCCAAATCCTTTGATTCTAGAAAACATGTTCAGGGGTTTCAAATTATGCATGAATTCTCATGTTTCCTAAATTCTAAGAACCATCATGGATAATAGTAAAGGTATGCTTATTAAGTTACTTGCACCCTCTTGGAATATGAGTATGATATGTGAATAAATATGAATGGGATTCACCATGAATTAGTCTAGAATTTCAAATGGGGTTTCATAAATTATTCACATGCTCTTATCATGAACTTGTATTCTTATTTAAACAATATGTAGATCATGCGTCCCCCCAAATCTATAACATATATTGTAATATATGTGTTGGAACATACTAGAATATATGGGGCTTTGGCCAATGTGAAGTATGTGCATGTTCTCACTATGATATCGATGTAAATATTTTGGGTATGAGTTGAACCTATGGAAATGGAAAGATTATCGAATTTTCATCACGATTTAGAGTGAATTTTGAAATGGGGTTTCATGAGATATTCATATGTCACCTTGAACCACAGTATGTTCAAGGTATAAGTCAATCATATAGGTTTTCCGTAAATCTAGTGTTACACTGTAAATTCTACATGTAGATGGCCTATTTGCATGTTGCTTAAGAGTTTTGATGCCATACATGCTAGGAAAAGGCCCGGGAAAGACCGGAGCAAGTGACACATCGAACCATCACTAGAGGAGCTCTGCAGCCCCTCCACGATGGCAGCGTTCCATGGAAGGAGGGCCTCCGCGATGGCATGTGCCACGAAGGCCCTGTCCAGCTCAAGTATATAAACCCTTCTCCACTTCGGTTTATTTCATAAACATTATATACTCAGAGAACACGAAAGAAAACAAAGGAGGACGCAGGATATCTTATAATATTCATCCGATTATGCCGGGTCAAACATGGTCCAAACTCAAATTAACTCGTATACCGAGGTATTAAGCAAGAAGGAGCATTCCTACGGGTTTAGTTTTGAAAAATTCGCCAGCCGAATCGTCGCACTACCGAGATAAGGTAAGTAGAATTGTCTAAATTAGAGTCAATATACTCCTAGCCCTAAAGGAGTATTTCTCCCTTCGACTTCCGTGAAATAGCTAAAGCTAATCGCTTTTTTATGTTTCAAAGTTTAGCTATATATATATTGAAAGCTATCTTCTTCCAATATTAATGTATTTAGTCCTAATTGATATATATATATATATGATATTATTGAAGGAATAGCCGAATATTGGTCGAGTTACGCCCGCTAACCTAAGCCGACAACCGAGGTATGTAAAACCGCTTTTCCAAGAAGTTAGTAGTTTTTGTATAGCAACATAGCTCAAGTGCTAGTAAAGTATTTCGTAAGTCGCATATTATGCTTAGTATAATATTAGTACGATATTGGAAGCATTATGTCATGTATAGCGTGAAACTTACTAGCACGAAATTGCAGAGTGACAGAACAAGACAGCATGCCTGTAATATGTGATTTAGTAAAGTATGTTAGATATTATCGTGTTCGCCGAGACTTAGTAAAGCAATATAAGTTCCCGTAAAGTAGTTTAAGAAATAGAATAGTAGCCTAAAATGAAGTTTAGGAAAGCATGTTAGAAATAGTAAATCATGTTTACTATGAAACTCGCTATACAAATATGATTCTCGCCAGAATAATTATATCTTGTGCAAGAGAGTAGACTCAGCATGCTAGATGTAAGGTTATATATATACCATTATTATTTCCATTTTAGCTTGTATTAAATACATACATAACACTGCTATTAGTTTCAATATGTAGTATATACATACATATTATTATCACTAGTTTCAAAGATGTGGTATATGCAATAAGTATTACTAGTTGGGACCGACTATTATTTTGGGGTTGGATTACCTAGCATTCATGACCGCCTGTGGTTAATAGCTGTATCGCACTCGTCCGCCGAGAGGGCGAGGATACGTCGCTCTATAGAGTGGCATGCCGTCCCCTGTGGGACGAAGATGGGATGCCGGTTTCCCATATTTTGCCTTGATCAGATTTTATACACCTCCGTCGAGCTAGTACGCAGCGGGGTGTTGATTAAGGAGTCCTCCGACTAGGCGCTATAGTCGTGGGCCCACGAGCCCAAGATACCTGTGGGATCGACAGATGTTTATAGTTATTAGAGGAGATGGATGACCTGGGTAGGGGGTATAGATTGCGTGTTGGTTGTACCTCCCTAGCTGGGGACCTAGTAATGCTGTGTGCTATGCTATGTTATGTTATTGTTATGTTATGTTATGCCATGTTACCCTAGATACGAGTAGATCGGACAAAGAGAGCATTACATTTCCAGGTATGACTCCTACTCCTTCCAAGATAGTTGAGCGATCTTAGATTCACATTTCTAGTCAGCTTTAGCTTATTTCTATTTCCCATCGCTTGTATTGTTGTTTTAGACATTTTTCATTTGTTGCTTTACATACTAAGTACCAACGGGTGGTCGACGCCCGCTTCGGGGCGCTGCATTACTTGCCTCGTGTGTACTCATAGACGGTGATTCGATCTCGTGATCCTGTAGCCACTGACAGAGCTCACGCCTAAATATCTGAGCGATACTAGGAGGTTTATTCCTTTTTCTTTGTTGTACAAGATGGGTAGGCCAAAAGGCCCCGCCCACCATAATATCGGGGAAGATTCTTAGCGGCTGGTGTGATTGTGTATGCCCCGTGGTTAGTTATACCGATCGTGTGAAGCCGTGTGCAATGCTTTCTAGCTTGTTTATGTTGGTCGTGCGGGCCTTACTCTGGCCAGAAGCGGTGACCTTGTCTGGCCACGTAGCGGGTTAGCACTGTTCTTGATTTAGAGATAACTATGACGAAGATGGGTGGCCTTGTCGGCCCGCATAGGTTCCTTCATACTACCGTTGTTCAAGTTAGTCAGTTGTTTGTTTGACAGTGTGGCATATAAAGCAGAGCCACGAGGTCGTATTTACAAATGCTATATAGCCCGTCATTTTCTTGAATCTAGAGTTAGAGCCACCAGCACCGTAAGTGCTTAGGCTCAAGAACTTCCAGTCAGTTCTAGTAAAAGTACCAAAAAGCCAGGCCTTGCCTCCCTAAGGCTGGGCGTGACAAACTTGGTATCGTAGCCGGTCGTGTCCTGGGAGTCTCTAAGTCGTGCTAAGTAGAGTCTTGTCTATGGATGTTGTGTGCACCACATACTATAGGCGTGGAGGTCAGCAAGGCATAATAGGACGGGTTACTCTTTCTTCATATTCAAATGTACATAGAGCAAGACAATATAGGGTTGGAGTTCTTAAACTTATCATACTTTTGTTTACGTATTAAAATGGCAGACAATGGATACCCCCGCCACAGTCGAGCTTGATATTGCAAGGTGGGAAGGCACCAACAGATGCCTCACCTCGCTTAGAAATAGCCCGATCGTAAGGCAATATAGAGGTATCGTCCCAACCTCTCAGCTAGGGCCCCACCACATCAAGAGCCACTTGGGGCAACACCACTTCCAGCAGCCTCTATACCGTTACCTTCCGACTCAGGAGGCCGAGGTAGTCATGTCAAGTACGTATGATGGTTGTCGTCGCCCGATGCCGTCTACACCGTAGAGCCGTCAGGTGGGCCCGGTAGTTCGAGGGTTCGAGAGTTCTTGGCTCTAAATCCTCAGCTTACGTGCATGGACGTATTTGTAGGACCTCAGGATTTTCTAGATCGATGCGCAGAATTTTCGCCAGTGGTTATGAATGCCACGCCTACAGAATCGATTGAGTTGGAAGCATTCCATTTACTTGACATCGCTAGACAGGGTATGAAAGCCGGGAAAGGTCCCGAGGGAGAGATGTTTCCCTCCGACTGGGTCCAAAGCCAGAGCCTTTCCGATCACTATTTGCCACAGGATCTCGCATGTGCCCGAGTGGGACCGCTTTTACATTTAGAGAATGGGGCCATGAGTGTTCAAGAATATGCCTTGCTATTTGATTCTTCGGGCCCTATGCATCACCCTTGTTGATACCATGGCATCCGGAGTACACCGTCTCATCATGGGATTGAATTAGAATATGTTGAGACTTGTAATATGGCTACACCGCGAGAGGACATGGATATTGCCCTCGAGTCTCAGATTCGGGCCTTAATATTGAGGGCATCAGCACAGACGGAGATCGGGAGGACTAAGAAGTGAACAAGATCGGGCAGTGGATAGGGCCGCCGAGTTAAAGAGGGAGGCTCACCCATAGCCACGATCAAGGGGATAGGTCGCCTAGACCCTCGCCTCCACCACGCCCGGCAGGGGGCGTATTTAGCCGCAGGGGGCAAAGCCGAGACCTGGGCAGAGGCTTCGCAGACACCGTAGATTCACTCATTGCGTAGGAGGGCTGTGAGCAGAGTAGGTATCCCCTACCACTTTGCCCTATATGCAAGCGACGCCATTTTGGAGTACGCAGTATGGCTCCACCGGATGTTATATTTGGCGCTAAGAGGGCCATCTCGATGAGAGATTGTCCAGCCTGGGGATAGGGGAGGACCAGGATAGACAGGACAGTGGCATCCGCAGGTCACGAGCTCAGCACTTACAGTGCGCAGCCCCGCCAGCCAAGTGTGGTCTGGGGCGACTGTGTGGGCCTCCAGCTAAAGTGTCCAAGCCGCACATATGTCTTATACTGTGGAGGCGTGGATCTCAAGTGTCACCTCGATGCTGTGACAGTATGATGACTATCTCGCTCACACCCCCGCTTATGTATTGATTGATCCAGGATCTACTTTGTCCTACATTACTCCATTTGTGGCTCGAAGGTTTGGGTTGTCGCACCGAGTTGCTTCAGCAACCCTTTTCGTTATCAACCCCGTCGATGACTCCACAAATATAGCTAGAAGGGTCTATCAAGCGGTGTATAGGTAGAGGTTGTTGATCGTCGACTACGTAGACCTAGTAGAATTAGAAATGGTCGATTTCAACGCCATTATGGGTATGGATTGGTCGGGTCTGCAAATGTAGAATGCCGGACTAAGACAGCTGATTTCACTTTCCATGGGAGGCGTATGAGAGTGGGAATGGGTACAATTACGCCAAAAGGTAGGTTTATTTCCTATCTTCAGGCGAGGAAGTTGATAGCTAAGGGGTGCATTTACCACCTTGTCGTAGTTCAGATGTTTGATAGAGCCTCCGACTTCCAAATCTGCTCCAAGCAGAATGAATTCCCGACGTACTTTGTATGATGGGAGTCACTTGGCATTCACCCAAAAAGAGAAATAGATTTTGCAATTGATTTTCTACTCGTGCACGCAACCATATCAATTCCTCCGTATCGCATTGCTCCCGCCGAACTCGCAGAATTAAAGGAGCCGCCGAAAGATCTATTAGATAAGGGCTTTACTGCCGAGTACCCCCGTGGGGTGCGCCGCCTATTTGTGAGAAAGAAGGATGGTTCGCTCCGCATGTGTATAGATTACCTAAGCAGCTGAATAAGGTTACAAGCAGAATAAGTATCCGCTTCCCGCATAATAGATGATTTGTTCAACCAGCCAAACACAAAGGGGGCCGATATTCTCCAAGATTGGACCTACGGTCCGATACCCATCAAGTTCAAGTTCATGAAAGGGACATTCAAAAGACAGCCTTCAGACTAGATATGGCCACTTTGAATTCCTAGTTATGTCTATTTTTAATACGAATGCTCCCCACAGCATTCATGGACCTAATGAACAATATTTTCGTAATCGTACTGACCTATTCGTGATAGTGTTCATTGATGACATTCTGCAGAGCCCTCGCCGCAGGCGCACTTCACTAGACCACATTTACTTGGACAAAGGTTCCGCATTCTCCGGACCGTCGCTGTACGCTCAAGTTCTCCAAATGTGAATTCTCGGGCCGAACTCTAGCTTTCTTGGGGCATATTGTAAGCCTGATGCTCGATACGTGTAGACACGCATGTGTCAGAGGTAATAAAAACATGGCCTGCACCTACCACTCCGACCGTCCGTAGTTTTCCGTGGATTAGCCAAGTACTACAGAAGATTTGTTAAAGGATTGTCCACCATAGCGCACTCCGACTAAGCCGACGCAAAGCAGAGTTTCAAGGGACAAGAGGCACGTGATGTGTAGTTTCCGTGGATTTGAAAGATGATTAACTCAAATTTTGTTAGTATCATGTGGCGCACCGAGGGTTATGCAAAGGTATTGCGATGCTTTAGGTATTGGGTTGGGATGTGTGTTGGATGCAAAGACGGTAAAGTGATTGCTTATGCTTCAAGACAACTCAGGAAACACAAAAGAATTATCCTACCCATGACCTGGAACTAGACGTAGTGATACACGCCCTAAAGATATGGAGACATTACCTGTACGGCGTTCATGTGGATATTTTCACCAACCATAAGAGCTTGCTGTATATTTTCACCCGTAGAGAGTTAAATTTACTAAGTACGTCAGTCGGTTGGAATTGTTGAAAGATTATGATGTAAATATTCGTATCACCCGTGCAGCAGCTAACGGAGGCGCATGCCCTCCCGCAAATCACTGGGAGTTTGGCATGTTCTGTTCTCGAGCAGCGGGAGTTGGTTAGAGAAATACACCAATTAGCCAAATTTAGCCATTCGTGCAGCGTAAACCGAGGACAATAGAGCGGTAACTGCATCACCGCCGTGTCGTCATTAGTTGTGGAGGTAAAGGAATCAAATATAAAGATCCTGATTCCGGTTCAGATTTTAAAGACAAGAGTTCAATAAGGGAAAGTGCCGATTTTCGTGTAACCGAGGATGAAGTAATAAGATGAAATCTACCGGTGGCCAAGTATGAAGAGGGAAATAGCATTAATTTGTAGCCCAGCTGTCCTAACCGCTGTGCCAGCAAAGCGAACACCGTAAAACCGATTTTATTGACTCAGACATAGTTGTACCTCTCCGGAAGTGGGAAGTAGTAAACATGACTTTGTAAAGGTGATTTCTACTTCCGTACTGCATACATGATTCCATTTGGGTAATAGTTGACGTAATTAACGAAATCAGCCCATTTCTTGCTGCAAAGCTACTTTACCGAAGATTACGCCGGTCTGTATATCGAGAAATAGTTAGATTACACGGTGTTCCGGTATCTATTATCTCGACAGAGAGGAGCATAACTTACAACTAGATTTTGGTAGTCGCTGCAGGGGTCCTGGAACGCAGACATTCTGGGAGCACGCATTTCACCGCATGGATGGACAAGCGAAACGCACTATTTAGACACTCGAGGATATGCTACGGGCGTGTGTGGCCGGACTTCGTGAGGTAGCCGGGATGAGCATTTACCGCCGATTGAGTTTGCTTATAACAATAGTTACCACTACCATCCGGGATGGCGCCCTTGAGGAATTGTATGTATGAATGTAGATCGCCAGCTATTGGTTTGAAGTAGGAGAGTCAAATACGCATTGGGCCGTATATTATTCATCGGGCCGAGGAGAAGGTGCTTATCGTAGAACGCCATCGATCGTCGTAGCCGCGAAATCGTACGCCATGCGCGGCGCGTAAACCCGGGAATTTAATGTGAATGACTCGGGTATTTTTGGAAAGTATCTCCAATGAAAGGGGTGATGAGATTCGTAAAGAAAGGTAAGCTCACCCGAGGTTCGTTGGGCCTTATCGATTCGGCGAGAATAGGCCAAGTGGCAATGAGTTGAACTTGCCTCCACTAGAGTCCGTTCCATCCGCTTTTCCATTATCTATGCTAAGAAAGTATATAGAGACCCATCCCGAGCTGTCCCACCAGGATGTCCAGCTACTTTAAGAGCCGTCTATGAAGAGGTTCCAAAGGGCTATTTTAGACAAGCAGACTGAAGCAGGTTGAGAACTAAAGATATTGCTTCCGTCAAGGTAATCACAGGGCGTAATAGAACCGAAGAGATGACTCGGGGAAGCGTAGGAAGATATGAAAATCGCATATCCTCACTTATTCCAAGCCTACAACTAAGAGGTATGCTCGCATTGTTATCTTATGAAATGCTTTATATTACACGTATAAATGAGATAGTCGACTGGCCTTTTACGTGATGTATGCTATAATATTGCGTGGGAGTAAGTATGTATTGGACTTTTCGTATTTCAGGTTTTTGAGATAGCCCATGTTACAGGGGAGACTCGCCAAAATTTTTTTTAAGAACAAGTTGGGTAATTCGAATTCCTATGAGTAGAAGTTTAGGACTGAGACCCAGTTTCAAGTTCTGCAAGGGGGAGAATGTTACACCCCATAAATTCTCGACATGTAGATGGCCTATTCGTATGTTGATTAAGAGTTTTTGAATGCCATATATGGAAGTTGTGGAAAAGGCCCGGGAAAGACCGGATAAGTCACACATCGAACTATCGCGGAGGAGCCAGTGTAGCCCTCTCGCGATGGGCGCGTGCCACGGGAGGGAGGGCCTTGCGATGGCAACGTGTCAATGGAGGCCCCGTCCAAGCTCAAGTATAGACCTTTCCACTTTTCGCTTATATTCATAACATTATATAATTTAAAGAGAACACGAAAGAAAACAAGGAGGACGAGGATTTATTATAATATTCATACGATTACGCCACAAACACTCTGGGCCCAAACTCAAATTAACTCCAGATACCGAGGTATTAAGCGCAAGGAGAATTCCTACTTGGGTTTAGTTTCGCTTGCACTCGGCCTCTGAGAATCGTCGTACTACCGAGCTAAGGTATGTAGATTGCTCCAAATTAGTGTCAATATACTCCTAGCCCTAAAGTGGCATTTCTCCCTTCGTACTTCCGTGAAATAGCGAGTTTTTGACCGTTTCGATAAGCCAAAGTTTTGGCTATATATATATTAAAAGTATAGTCTTCTTCCGTAATATTGATGTATTTAGTCCTAATTGATATATATATGGACAAGCGCTTGAAGGAATAGCTGAATATTGGTCGAGTTACGCCGCCAGCTTTTAAGTCGACAACTTAGGAATGTAAAGCTTAGTTTCTTCTAGTTAGTAGTTCCATATAGCAACATAGCTCAAGTGCCGCAAAGTATTTCGTAAGTTGCATATTATGCTTAAAGATAAATATTAGTACGATATTGGAAGCATCATGTCATGTATAGCGTGAAACTTACTAGCACGATGTAAATTATAGTAGAAAGTGACGTAAAACAAGATAAAGATGCCAAGTATGTGATTTAGTAAAGTATGTTAGGATATTATCGTGTTCAGTCGAGACTTAGTAAAGCAATATAAGTTCCCGTAAAGTATTTAAGAAATAGAATAGTAGCCTAAAATGAAGCTTAGAAATCATGTTAGAAGTAGTAAATCATGTTTACTATGAAACTTAGTAATACAACATGATTCTCAGCATAACAATTATATCTTGTTCGTAGTAGACTCGCATAGTGGGACAAAAGGTTATATATATACCATTATCGCCTTATCTTGTATTAAATACATACATAACACTGTCATTAGTTTCAACATGTAGTATATACATACATATTATTATCACTAGTTTCAGCACGTGGTATACGTAGTTAGTATTACTAGTTGGGACTTGACTATATTGTTTTGGGGTTGGATTACCTAGCATTCATGACTGCTTCCTAGGGTTAATAGTTTTATCAACTAAGTTCGCCGCAGGCGAGGATACATCGCTCTGGGCTGTAATGGCATGTCGTCTCAGGACGAAGATGGGATACCGATTTCCCATATTTTGCCTTGATGGGCTTTTATACACCCCCCGTCGTGCGGGTGCGCCCGGGTGTTGATTCAGAGTCCTCCGCATACGTGCATGGGGCTATAGTCGTGGGCTCAACAGCTCAAGTGCATACCTGTGGGATCAACAGATGCTTATAGTTATTGTGAGGAGATGACGACTCTGGGGTAGGGGTATAGATTGCGTGTCTATGTACCTCCGCTTTTGGGGACCGTAATGTTGTGTGTGCTATGCTATGTTATGTTATTGTTATGTTATGTTATGTTTATGCCATGTTACCCTAGATACAAGTAGATCTACAGAGCATTACATTTCCGTATGACTCTACTCCTTCCAAAGATAAGCTTAAAGCGATCTTAGATTCACATTTCTAGTCGGGTCACTATTTACTTGCCTTCAGCTTCTATCGCTTGTATTGTTGTTTTCGATATTTTCGCTGTTGCTTATATACTCAACATCATGGGAATTGATGCCCGCTAGTACCGCATTACTTGCCCGCAGTACTCAGACAGGAGCCAACTCGTGATCCCAAACAAATTGGCTGCAGTCACTTAAACCCCAGCTATCCGGAACTAGATAGCTAGAGGTTTATTCCTTTTCTTTGTTGTACAAGATGGGCAGGCCGGGCCCCGTCCCGACCATATTATCAGAATTCTGCAGGCTTGCGCATTGTGTATACCCCGTGGTTAGTTATATCGGCCGTGTGAGGTCGTGTGTGTGTATATTTTAGCTTTTTATGTTGGTCGGGGCCTTACTCGCTATAGTGGTGACCTTGTTTGCTTATGTATGTGTTAGCACTGCTTTCGATTTAGAGATAACTAAATGCGATGGTGGCCTTGTTGGCCCGCATAGTTCCTTCATACTACCGTTGCTCTAGTTAGCTGTTGTTTGTTTGCTGTGTGGCTATAGGCCTAGTCGGCCTGAGTCCGTATTTACAGCCATTATATAGCCCGGGCCATTTTTTGAATCCAGAGTTAGAGCTACCAGCACCGTATGCTTAGGCTCAAGAAGCCTAGCACCAGTCCTAGTAGGGCACTGTGTGTCACCATGCCCCTAAGGTGGGGCGTGACATCTCGAATGTATGATTATATATATATATATATATATGTATATATATATATATATGTTAGAGTATGAATTTTACCTGCATCTTACATGAATCTATGATATACGTGATATTCTATAAATGCGGATTTGAATATTTTGAAAGTGTGTAAAGTATGATCTCGATCCTATTGTTATACCCCGAAAGTCCAAAGATCGTACTGGAGTTGAAACGAGAAAAATTGAAATCGCCACCGTGAACAGAATGAATGCATGAGGAGACTCAGAGAGCAGCCTTCACGAATCGTGATGTGACTCATGGAGAGGCCTGTGTGATGAGTTTCCAGTTTGGGAAGCAGGATTAAAGTGCGTGACCACAACTGTGGTCGACCCCACGAGTTGTTAGGTCACTGGTTGGGGCGGTGAGTAACAAAAGAGAAGAAGGGAGACAAGGCACTGACAAAGAAGACCCCACGGAAGTCGAGGTCAATCCCCACGATTTGTGGGGTGAGCCGTTACTAGTGGGGGAATAAAAGTTGGAGGACGAGGCGCGGTACGCCTGTAATGAGTCATTAGGTCCCTCGTTGGGACCATCTAGCTGTTATTTTCTGCGAATTTAGTAAGGGATTTTCCATAATTTCTAAGGTCCTAAGGCCTACGTTATTTTGAGTTATTAATGATGACTTTTGAAGGGGTTAAGTTCATTTTAGGCCCTATTTGTTCATGCATGCAAGGTAGATGGTGAGAGAGGGTGACCAAGGCTAGTGTTCCTCAATTCCTCTTCAATTTCTTCTTACGCTATCAAATAAATGTAAGAACCGCCTACCAAATGTATGTAGAGTTATGAATGGATGACACTACTAGAATTATGCTATTTTCCGACTATGTGCCACAATAGCTCCGAAAGTGCCTGAAGAGCATTTTCCCGACTACCTACCGACCTTTGGTGTAGTTTGGTAAATATCCATGTCGGAAGATAGTTTCCAACTACCGTAGTCGGACACTTACCGATTGTAGTAGTTGAAAATATTAAATCTAAATCCGACTAATAAAATAGTAAACGCTTTGACTATAGTAGTCGAAGTTAAGAATTATTTAATTCATAATTTCTAACTACAGTGGTTTACAAATATTAATTAATTAATTAATATATATTATGATAATAGTATTCGAAATGGCATTTAATTATTAATTAAATATTTAAATGTTATAAATAAAAAAAATCTTTCTTTTTTCCGTTTTTTTTTTTTTTAAGTTTAAGTTTTCCGACTACCGTAGTCGAAATGTTGATTTCACTCAAAAAGCTATACATTATTTCGATCATAAATTTTGAATTCTAGTTTTTTAAATTCAAGCATATGATGTTACGTGGCTATTGTAGTTGGTATATTATGTTGTTTTAAATATGAATTGATGGAAATCATGATCATAAAATTAAAAAACAAAAAAAACCAAAATAAATAAAATATTTTATATATATATATATATTTATTTCTCACTACTCGTAAATGGAAATTTAGTCAATATTTTTATTGATTTAGTTTCCGACTACTTAGCGATAAGATTATGGGAAGATTTAACACACGAATTATCCCATTAAACTTTACGACAATGGTAGTCAAAAAAATAGTCGGATGTAACCAATCAAAATTATAATAATATAAATCTTAATTTACCGACTACGTAGTCTAAAGTATCCATACTTCCGACTAAACTATCAGTCGGAATTTGTAAATTTCCAGAATAGCGCACTCTAGTAGTGTGATTCCTTTCATACCTATGCCCAATCCCTCCCTAAATCATGAATGTTCAATGACTAATCTATGGGTTTTAACTCAATGCATTAATTTCCTAATTTTCTACACGGGTATGATTTAAATATATTTCTACCATTGAATTATGGCTATGGGTAAGTTTTATAATGTTTTTCAACTAAAATCATGTTTCTAGCGTTATGAATTAAAAGCCCATTATTTAGAAAAAAGTTCATGAAATATGAAGTTTGTGATGAATGTATGATGATGATGAGACATTATGATGAAAGCATGTTTTCAACTCTATCCATGTTTATAATCATGCTTCTAATGTGAATTGATTATTTTCTGCTATTGATAAAGTTTTAGGTAATGCCCATATGTTCAAAGTACGATTTATAATTTTCCGAATTAAGCTTAACACATGGTTTTGGAGCGAAGACTCCCAATTATCCGCCCGCTTGTAGCATGATTTGAGTTAAAGCTTCTCATATGCATGATTTCATATTTAAGATGTATTTGATGTTTGAGCTTCGTCAATAGAATATGTGGAGCTTCATTTAATAACGATGTAGAGCATATGCATATTTTTGGGAGTAGCTTCTAGCAACCGAGCGTGCTAAGGGTCGATTAACCTATGCTTCAAAACTACGTGCCAACGTAGGTTTATACTTATATATATTACTTTGGGTCCTCCTCAGAGCTATCCCTAGCCCTATTAGCCCATTAGCTTGATATCGTTATCATGGCATCATCCCTAGCCCGGCAAGGCTTTGACTCGCTCTACACACTTGAAAAGGATAGGCTGGAACCACGTAAGCCTCTATTGTGGTATGCCTAAAAGACGAGTCTCCCATTGTTCTTCATGATTTTAGTTACGTATGTTCATCATTCATGAGAGTTTCATCTATATATATTCTAAGGCAAGTTTGACTCAATGTTCAATTTTACTCATTACTATCAAATTTAGCTTTGAGTCAATCGATCTGGCTATTTATGATATGTTATGTTATGATGAGATCATGATTTCGTAAAATGCACGCAAGCCCTACTCGCATCTTCTAATGTTCATGTTGTATATTATGCATGTCTTTTAAATGATTTTACTTACTTAAGTGATTTTATTACCTTGCATACTCCTATGACATTTCACGCATCGACCGCATACTTATGTTGTATCACTTCATGATACAAGACTCAACTCTCGTGTTTAGACCCCTTCTAGTCACCCGAGATAGCATCGTAAGTTGTAGGTGAATCCTCATCTCCCCGAGGACTATTCATATTTCCTTATGTATTTTTAGTTTCAACTTGTTTAGTTAGTTGGGGTCTTGTCCTATCAACTTGTCATATGTAGAGGCTTTTCGCATACTACATATTCACTTCCATTGTGTATCCCGATGTTATGTTTAAGTTTATACTTCCACTATGATTATCTTGTTGATTCTTCTATTTTATTGGTTGAGTTAGGATGTATTCTTATGCCATGGGTCGACATTTGGAGTCCTTCCTAGGCTCCTTGTCCCGTGCTGCGACCTAGCCTTCTGCTCGGGTCGTGACAAATTTGGTATCGTAGCAATAGGTTTGTTGTCCTAGGGTGTCCGACAACATGTTAAGTGTAGTCTTTTTCATGGTGTGAAGCGCGCCATACTATGACGAAGAGGCTACTAAACGTTTAGGAAATGTTCCTTTCTTTCATGATCTATGTTGTGCGATGTAAATATCTCTATCCTTCTAATTCGTGCTATTCGCGATTGCGTAAGCATGGCTCCCGAAGGATGAATGGTAGAAGGAATGGGAAATTGAGACGGCCACTAGGATGGCAAATCTGCAAAGGGCACCAAGAAGCCCCAACAATCCAGAGCACTAGGCACCGTGAGTCAGGTTGCCCACCCTTAGTTTCGTGTAGCTATTCATATGCTCGCGCAATCCTTGACTCCGCCTGTGTCAATTCAAAGAAGTAGTTGCGCATGCCTCCTCTACAAAATGTCAATGCAATGGGCAGCTCAAGTCCGAGGCTTCGAGGATGAACCCTCTGTAGAAGTTCCTCGTGTCAAAAGTATATGAGGCCGCATGAGTTCATAGATGAAATTGTGAAGATCACCCAAGTCATGGGGGTGCATGGAGTTGAGTGCGGGGAGTTGGCCTTGTACCAATTGAAGAGGGGGTCACGCACATCTCGGTTTCTCCAATGGAAAGATAGTAGGTCATCTGAAAGCAAGACCGATCAATCTGGAAGAGTTCATTTTATCTAGATCAGCTTTTCCTCGTGAGATGAGGGAGCCGAAGGAGCCGAGTTTAGAATTAGGAAGCAAGGGAGTGATGATAGCGCAGAGTATTCCCTCGAGTTCACTCGCCTATCAAAGTATGCCCCTGAAAGTTAGTAGCCAATCGAGAGAGCGGGTGAGTAGGTTCACTCATGGAGTAGCGCGCTATTTCCGATAAGTAGAACCACTATGCTTCACTTGGACATGGACTTCCCTGATAGTCTTGTACTACAGATGGAGGCGGAACATTTTATAGGGCGGAGGCCAAAAGGGCCAGGATTGATAACCACAAATTCTAACAGCCGAGACTGCCAGGCTCCCGCAAGTGTACGGGTCGCATAAGGTCATAGTGGCCTCTTTAAGAACCTGGATGTCGAACCCACAAAGGGACCCACCAATTCAGCTAACTATCAAGTTCAAGTGTGATATTAAATACTACGTTGTTGATGTAGACTTTTTCAATAAGGTTTAATTAAGTCTAGGGGCTGTCAACGAAATACTCGACTAATTCAAGGAGCAACATAAAGTTAAAGCCGGATAATCACGCGATACTACAATTTGCAATTGTTTAAGTATTAAACTATCAATTGTCATCTCACATAGTTAAAATTGCATGTTCATGGTCTTCCAACCTCTAAACACAAACTAGCCTCACTACTACATTGTGAGCGAGGATGCTAATTCTAGTTCGTGGGCATTTAATTACGTGGATGTGATTTATGTGGTTATGACATTGATGAGGGTCCTTTCATACTCCAACCATTTAACCAACCTTAGCTTCACAACTACTTTATGAGCGGTGATGTGATAATTCTTAGTCGGTGTCTTACTATCTTCCCATTTTATCAACCAAGCAAGGTATTAGGTATATTTCTATCCTAACTACAAAATCTTATCAAAAGACAAGAACTTGTTTACATTCTTATGTTCTTCCTTAGGTTTTCTTTCTCAACCATTTGCCTAAGTTTAACGTGTGTGTTTTCATGGTGATCAATCATAAAAAAACAACCATAATTAAGAACGCAAGACAAAACAACAATCAATAACTCAAAACCAAAACAAAATCGAAAAATCACAATCATATCTTGTGGCTTCAACCCTAGAGGTAGGGTTCTATCCACTCATGTTCGTATAATTACAACGAAACGTTGTTAAAGTAACATACTTACAAGAATTGGTAGAGGAGAAGATGAAATTGATGAACCCTAGGTGAGTTCTCCCACTTCTCCCTTCACTCCTAGGTGGTTTTTCGTATCAAAGTCGTGTCTATCTTTTAGGAGCTAAGGGACCTATTTATAGTAAATGTGAGGTGTCTAAAATTATTCCCCAAGATGAAATAGCCCGTGTCACTTGAGTGTATCGAGCAAATATGCCTCCGTGACACGGAGGCATCGCGCAGGCATTCGAAACCAAAACAAAGCCGCTGCGTAAGCTGCCGCGTTGGCGCGTGTCACGCTCGCTTGTGCAACGCGTTAGGGCCGTGGCACGCCATGGTGGCACGGGCACTGCCGCCGTGGCATGTTGCCAACGCGGCGTGTGGAATGTTTCGCGCACCCTCCTTGCCGAAGTTCGCGTTCTACTCTCCTCGATTCCATGCCTCCACTTCTCCAACTAATTGAGTAGTTCCTCAAATTCATTGTAAACCTACAAAAAAAGAACTAATCATGTTGGTTAGTGTATATATTCACATTTAGATAAAATCATATGAGAATGTATATAAATAAATAGATAAACAAGGCAACACTAAGTTATAAAGTATCACTGGCATGCTATTTTGCCCACGATCGTGAGACCAGGTGGTGGGGCACCGAAGTAGCACTCACCGTAGGTCATCTGCCCCAACATCTTCATCATTGAGTGTGCCATCCAGATCGAGGAACGCACGAGAGGCGAGCACGGGCCTCTAGTGATCGAGCAACAGACTCCGCAAATTCTAGCATTCCGTTTCCACAAGTGTGGTCAGCCATTAATGTGCCGGCTGTTTAAAGGTGCATGTGTGCTTGTTTCTGGTGTGGGACACCTGCATGCTCGAGATCGCCGTAGCGAGACAGATCAAGGCGGCGAACGAGGCCTAGCCTCTAGTTCAAGCAGCCTCCCCCACCCGTACGCTCAGCACATCAAGAGGAATCTACTACCACAGGTGGCGGTCATCTCTAGAACAAATTTTATGCCTTAGCATCCCTCCAAGAGCAGGAGGTCTCCTTAGTGGTCATTAGTATGTTACAAGTTTTCCATGTTGATGTATATTCTTGTTAGATCCGGGGACTACCTTGTCTTTTCGACACCTCATATGGCCGTAGCTTGAGTCACCCCAAAGTCTTGCCGAACCCTTCTCGCCCTCTCGCTTCCAAGAGGGTGATCTCGGCTATAGCTGACGGGTATATAGAGGTTGCCCAATCCCTCATTCCTTCGTAAAGTCACCTCGGAGATTTGATAGAGTTAGCCATGATCGCTTTTGATGTTATCCTGCATGGATTGGCTATTTTCATGTTATGACTTAGTTAATTGTAGAACCCGGGAAGTAGAATTCAGATTTTGGGTGAGCTACTAAAGTGAAAGGATAGTTCAATTGTGCCTCAGAGGTCGTTTAATTTCCTAACTTAAGGCCGTAAAGATGATTTCTAAATCTAGTTAGGGTTAAGTATGTGACGTCCGAGACTCCGACTATCCATTCAATCTAGTATTGCGTGAGTATCTAGAGGTCTTTCTAGATGATTTATCTAGAATCCCTCCCGAGCTGAGATTAATTTTGGTATTCACCTTCTTCCCGACACGTTGCACTCATATCTACGTTTCCTTACCGAATAATTTAGCCGAGCTAAAGGAATTGAAATAATCAAGTGAAGGACTTGTTACATAAGGATTTCTATTAGACCAAGAAAGTTCCCATGGGGTGCACCCGCTCTCTTTGTTCGAAATAAAGATGGTTCTCTTCGTATGTGTATTGACTATCGGCAATCCACCATCACATAATTGCAAAATTTACCAAGGATTGATGATTTATTCTACTAAATTTCAGGGTTCTAGGTGTTTCTCAAAGATAGATCTTAGATTCAGAACCATCACCTCAGCATTCGGGAGAGTGACATCCCGAAGACACCTTTCTTTAGGACGCGGTATGGTCACTAGAGTTCGTAGTTATGTCTTTGGACTAATGAATGCTCCTACAAGCCTTTTATGAACCTGAGGAACAAGGTGTTCAAGCCGTACCTAGATATGTTCGTGATTGTGTTTATTGATGACATCCCGATATACTCTCAAAGCGAGAGAAGCATGTCGCTCATCTCGAGAATAGTGCTTCTGCATTCTCGTGGATCACCAATTATATGCCAAATTCAGCAAGTGCAAGTTTTGGTTGAACTCCATAGCATTTTTGTGCCATATATTATCAAGGGAAGGAATAAAGATGGACTCTCCAAAAACAGGCCGCGAAGAATTGGCCTAGACTGGGGAATCCTTCATATTCTGAGCTTCTTGGGTTTAGCCGGCTACTATCGATGGTTCATGGAAGGTTTCTCATTGATTGGGCAAGTGGACCCTGACCAAGTTGACCCAAAAGTTATTGTGAAGTTTCAATGGTCGGAGGCTTGCGAGAAGAGCTTCTAAGATTTTAAGACTCGACTTACTTCAACACCTGTTAACTCTACCGAGGATACTGATGGGTTCGTGGTGTATTGTGACGCTTCAAGGATAGGACTTGGGTGTGTGTTGATGCAGCATGGGAAGGTTGTTGCATATGCTTCTAGACAATTAAAGGTTCATGAGAAGAATTACACGACCCATGATCTTGAATTGGCCGTAGTATTCTCCTTAAAGTTAGGAGATATTATTTGTACGGTCCATGTGGATGTGTTTACTAATCATAAGAGTTTGCAATGTGTTCACCTAGATGGATTTCAATCTTCAACAAAGGAGGCGGTTGGTCTTATTCAAGGACTACGATACTTAGTGTGCCATACCATATGGGTAAGGCCAATGTGGCAGGATGCACTTAGTAGACTCTAAGGAGAGTGTGTCACATGTGGATGAGGAGAGGAAGGAGCTCGTGAAGAAGGTAGGATCCGCACTACTCGCAAGGTTGGGAGTTGTGTTTAGCTGACGATTGATGGCGTTGTTGTTGTTCAGAATGGACTAATCGTACTTGGGGACTAATGTAAAAGCTAGGGAAGACGAGGACCCGATTTTTGTAAAGTTATAGGAAGTCATTCAAAATCGAAGGTAGAGGTCTTCTCCAAAGGGGGAGATGGTGTTCTTTGGTACCTGTGGTCGCTTGTGTTCCAGATGTTGATGATCTGAGGAAACTGACAAGCTGCACAAGGCCTCGTGGATCCGTATATTCTATAAATTTCAGTGCCACCAAGATGTATCAGATCTCATGCAAAGTTTATTGGTGGAATGGCATGAAGAAGGATATCGCAGATTTTGTAGAAAGGTGTCCGAACCGTTAGCAAGTAAAGGTTGAGCATCGTGAGACCGGGAGGTGCTTTGGGATATCACCCCCTACTTGGAAGTTGGAAGAGATTAACATGGAATTCATCATAGGCTTGCCTAGCACTCGCCAGAATATGACTCTATTTGGGTTATGCAGACCGCTCATTTTCTAGTCAAAACCACTGATTCAACGAAGGACTATGCCAAACTATATCTTTGATAGGATACTTCGATTGCATGAATGCCCTTATCCATCATTTCGCATGCAGGTTCTCAATTTACTTCTCGCCGGGTTATTTCAAAAAAGACTTGGTACTGTGTTACTCAAATAAGTAAATAAGCCAATTTGCAAATGATGGTCAAGTGGAACATAAAATCCAAACCCTTGAGAACATGTTGAGAGCATGCGGATCGACTTTATAGCCGGATGAGCATTTGCCACTTATCGAGTTTTCATACAATAACAACTATCATTCCAATATCCGCATGGCACCATTCGAGGTCCATGGGTGAGGTGTGGTCACCTGCTGGATGGGCTTGAGGTTAGCGAAGAAATGAATATAGGACCAAATTTGATTAACGAGGCTATGGAGAAGGTTTAGTTGATAAGGGACAAAGTTGAAAACGCATCCAAAGTAGCCAAAAAATCCTATGCCGATGTGGAGGAGGAGAGAATTGGAATTTGAAGTTGATGACTGGATTTCTCAAGGTGTCTCCCATGAAGAGTGATGAGGTTCAAAAGAAGGGGAAGCTTAGTCCCCATTATGTCGGCCAACACAGATAGTGAGACGTGATGGCAAGGTGGCTTACGACCTGAGTTTCCCTGCACTAACTTATGTACATCACGTATTCCATGTATCACTTTTTAACGAAGTGTTTGGGTGATCCAAACTTCTAGTTTTCCCGGTGGATAGTGTTGGTGCGAAGGGACAAACTTAAGTTATGAGGAGGTTCCAAGGGAAATATCGGATCGTCAGCTTCAAAGGCTAAGGAATAAGGAAGTAGCTTCATTTAAGTATTATGGAGGAATCCGCATGTTGAGGGAGATACAAGGGAAGCCGGTTTATATGATGGCTAGTGTCACCACCTTAGGAGGCATGACTGTCACCCGGTGCTCCTACTAGGACTCCGAACTGCCGAAATGATCGAGTCTAAGAACTTCCGTGGCCGACTCTAACTCTAGAATCCGTAAAACAACTAAGCATAAATACCGGTAAACATAACCCCGCCGATAAGGCTCACGGCCTCCCAGGAAAATAAAAACAATAACTGTGAGACAAACATTTATGTGGAGTCCTATGCGGGTCAACAAGGCCACCATGTTATCTAGTTATAATCGAAAGTAAAGGTCGATGCTAAACTAAGCTATGACCGACAAGGCCACAAATCAATAGTTAAATAGGACCCCACACGGCAAACATACATAGTCTAAAACACATATGGGCCCTACACGCCGATATTATCTAACCAATAGAAAGTAATGCAATCCGCAAGCCCTAGGAGTAATAATATGGTCGATTAGGCCCCACCTACCCATACTCTGTCATAACAAAAGAAATAAACCTCTATCACACAAGCTCCTAAGGAAAGGAGTTGATGGTTCGGGCACGGCCGATCGGAACTACGAGAGACTCCGCTCTCGTCTCATTTCCACTCTGGGCGTCAAGTAATGCAAAGGTTCCTTGTGAAGAGGGCTAGTGTACCATTGTGTAATCGTAGTGCATGTAACGCGGTAACTTTAAATAATAACTCGAAAGTAAGGAAATAGAATCGACAATAATCAAGTAAAGGAAATGATTGAGAAAGACTCGGGCGAGTGAAATCAGACTAAATATAATCGTGATAAGGAGGGTAGGGGTCATACCGACAAACGAGGCATCCTACCGTCTAACTATCGCAACTAAAGAAAACATAAACCTTACATGGCCCCCTATGTCGAAGGTACAATCATCACGTAATCTATACCCCTACCGGGGCCCCATACTCCCTAGTGAGTACACCTCAATCTATATACCCCCCTATCCAGGTCATACTAAGTCAACTACCGGGCCTATAAGCATCCTTCGATCCCTTGGGTCCGTAACCGGAACGCCGCCCCGATCAGAAGGCCATTCGAGTTCGGAGGACTCGATGTCTACACCCCTGTGCGTAAACGCCATGGGGTGTGTATAAGTCAAACTACTCGCAATATGAGGATCCGGATCCCATCTTCCTCCTCAGACGCGCATGTCGCTCCGTAGAGCGACGTATCCTCACCCGCGGCGACATGGCTATTAACTCTTGGGTGGTCACTAAACTATAATAAGTATAATCCATGTACCCCAAAATAATACAATTTACTCGGCCCTACCGACAATAACAACTAGACATGATAACATACTCTTGACATTCTTTACCGGGATTCAAACTGATTACTATGTCAAGAAACTAACTCACGGGAAGAAAATTCCTTAACATACCTCTATTTTCGATTTACCGATTAACTGCGAGTTCCAATTAGTATTCAATAGCTCTTCCTAACCGAAATCGTGTTAACAAAAGATAGGGGATTAGTTTTAACACTAAATTCGGCAAAAGGGAAAACTTTATATATAAATATTAACTATATTCCAACTTAATCTTAACACTGGCCGAAACCTCTGCTATTTCCTCTAAAGTCTATGGGAGAAATGCTTACTTTAAGCTTGGGATCGTATTAACACTAGTTTGGAGCAATTCCAACAACTTGGCTCGGTGGGATTTACGATTCATTGCGCGAATTTCACGAAGTAACTGCTGCTCCCTCAAGAGCCTTATACTTCGATACCCGAAGTTAATCTCGTATTTGACTAGCACAGAGGCGTAATCAGACGAAAATTAAATGTTTTCCGTCCTCCTCCGCTAGTCGCGGATTATATGAATTATATTCAAGTGTGACCCTTATATACTTAAGGCACAGCATAGCGCAACGCTGCACGCTTCCCCAACGTCGTTGATTCCGTCTTCCCTTCCACGTTGGCTAATGCAAGAGCAGCTCCGTGCCACTTTGCCCTCCTGCGCCTTGGTCTCGGCCTCCTCCCGCGAATCCCGACTTTACACTCGTTCGGCCTTTCCTACCCCCTTTCCTCGTACGTATGACACTCTAAAATATGTAACCAACATATGAATAGATAGATTAAACGTTAAACACTTACTAGGTGTAATAGATGATACCCACATTTATTCTCTACTAGCTCGGGCCCAGCCTTTGAGGTATCCGTTTTTACCTAAAACTCAATTTAGTTTCATGTTCAATTCATGTGTCCAAGTTTATTTTATGTATGTGGATGTATGTATGATTTGTGAATTAAGTTCATCTATGTAGTTTGAATTATAGATAGTCATTTCAAGTTTTCTAATTTAAATAATCAATATTTGAATATGATAATTGCTTTTCCTCATGCCAGATGTTTTCCAACATTCGAGGATGAATGTTCTCAAGGGGGAGATATTGTTATACCCCTAAACCCAAAGATCATACCGCGAGTTGAAATGGAGAAAACTTAAAATCTAGCATCGCATGGAATGAGTCATGAGGAAACCCGTGAGAGTAGCCTAAATGTACACCCTGCAGTTAGTAGCCACAAGAGAGCGCGGGTGAGTAGGTTCGCTCATGGAGTTATGGCTATTTGGATAAGTAGTGTAGGACAACTATGCTCACCGACATGGACTTCCTGAAGTCTTGTACGCCTAAGATGGAGTAAGGCACATTTTATAGGGAGGGAGAAAAAAGGGCCGTGGATTGATAACCACAAATTCTAAAAGCCGAGACCAGGTGGAGGGCACCGACGCCAGACTCACCAGGTCACCGCGCATCTTCAGAGTGATTAAGTGTGCCATCCATATCGAGGAACGACGTAGAGGGCTGAGCATCAGCTCTAGTGATCGAGCAGAAGCTGCATTCCGCAGACTCTAGCATTCCAGTTTGCCAAAGGTGTGGTCTACCACACTGTTTGTTTAGTAGGTACAGTTCTTGTCGTGTGTGGAAGCCCACATGCTCAGAGATTTCCCGCACGAGACAGATCATGACGCGGAACGAGGCCTAGCCTCTAGTTTTTCCGAAGAGCTCCCCACCCGTACGCTCAGCACATTAAGAGGAATCTACTAGCACTGTGTGGCTAGCCATCTCTAGAACAAATTTTATGCCTTAGCATCCCCCTCCGTGTGCGTGGAGGTTCCCCCAAAAATGGTCATTAGTATGTTACAAGTTTTCCATGTTGATGTTTATGCTTTGTTAGATCTCGAGGACTACCTTGTCTTTCGATACTTTATATGGCCAAGAGTTTCTAGTCGATCCCAAAGCCTTGTCGGCCTCTTACCCAAGAGGTGATTCAATATAGCTAGACGGCATATAGAGGTTGCCCAATTTCTCATTCCTTCGAAAGTCACCTCAAGATTTGATAGAGTTAGCCATGACGCTTTTGATGTTATCCTCGCATGGATTGGCTATTTGAATGTTACAACTTAGTTCAACTTGAGTTCGTAGGTCGTTTACTTCCTAACTTAAGGCCGTAAAGATGATTTCTAAATCTAGTTAGGGTTAAGTATGTGACGTCCGAGACTCCGACTATCCATTCGCCTCAGTATTATGTGGGAGCACTAGAGGTCTTTCCAGATGATTTATCGGTAATCCTCCGAGCGGAGATTATACCTTGGTATTCACCTTCTTCCCGACACGTGAGCCTCTATATCCATCGCTTTTCCCTACCGGAATAGCTCTAGTTGAGCTTAAAGGAATTGAAATAACTGTTGAAGGACTTGTTAGATAAGGATTACATTAGACCAAGCAATTTCCCATGGGGTACCCGCCTTTTGCTCGAAATAAAGATGGTTTTCTTATTATGTGTATTGACTATCGCTAATCTACCATCAAGCAACAGTACCTCTTACCTAGGATTGATGATATTTTTCACCAGCCTTCAAGGTTCTAGGTGTTTCTCAAAGATAGATCTCGCATTCGGAACCGTTTCGCCAGTAATTCAGGAGAGTGACATCTCAGACGCCGTACTCTGGCCATTACGAGTTTGTAGTTATGTCTTTTAGATAAACGAATGCTCCCGGCAGCCTTTTATGGACTCAAGGTTGATCAAGGTGTCTGCCGTACCTAGATATGTTCGTGATTGTGTTTATTGATGACATCCCGATATACTTTCGTATCGAGGGAGAAGCATGTCGCCATTTGAGAATAGTGCTTCGCATTCTCGTGATCGCCAATTATATGCCAATCTCAGTTGGGCGCAGTTTTGGTTGAACTCTATAACATTTGTGCCATTTATTATCAAGGAAGGAATAAAGGGTGGACTCTCCAAAAAGAGAGGCGGCGAAGAATTGGCCCAAACCTAAGTGGGATCCTTCATATATTCTGAGCTTCTGGGTTTAGCCGGCTACTATCGATGGTTCATGGAAGGTTTCTCATTGATTGCAGGACCCTTGACCAAGTTGACCCAAAAGAAGGTGAAGTTTCAATGGCTCTGAGGCTTATGAGAAGAGCTTCTAAGATTTTAAGACTCGACTTACTTCAACACCTGTTAATCCTACCAGAGGATACCGATAAGCCTGTGGTGTATTGTGACGCTCAAGGATAGGACTGGTGTCCTGGCTGATGCAGCACGGGGAAGGTTGTTGCATATGCTTCTAGACAGCTAAAAGGTTCATGAGAAGAATTACTCCGACCCGTGATCTTGAATTGGCCGCGTAGTATTCTCCTCAGTTAGGGCGATATTACTGCATAGGTCCGTGGTGGATGTGTTTTCATCTTGACCATAAGAGTTTGCAATGTGTTCACCTAGATGTATTTCAATTCAAGCAAAGGAGATGGTTGGTCTTATTCAAGGACTACGACATGAGTGTGCTATACCATCTGGGTAAGGCCAACGTGGTAGCGGATGCACTTAGTAGACTCTCTAAGGAGAGTGTGTCACATGTGACGAGGAGAGTGGTAAAGGAGTCAGGAAGGATTTAGGATTTGCATCCACTCGCAAGGTCGGGAGTTAGGTTGACTTGATTGATGGCGGTGTTGTTGTTCCTTCGTAACGGATCGAATCATACTTGGTGACTGATGTGTGCTAGGTAAGATGAGGACCCGATTTTTGTAAAGTTATAGAAAGTCATTCAAAATCAAGGTGTAGGTCCTCTCCAAAGGGGGAGATGGTGTTCTTTGGTACCAGGGTCGCCTATGTGTTCCAGATGTTGATGATTTGAGGAAACGGATGTTTCACAAGGCTCAGGGATCCAGATATTCTATACCTCTAGGTGCCACTAAGATGTATCGTAACTTACGGAAAGTTTATTGGTGGAATTACATGAAGGCTATCATTTTGTATTTTGTAGCAAGGTGTCCGAACCGTTAGCAAGTAAAGGTTGAGCACGTAGACCTGGAGGTGTGCTTTGGGATACCGCCTTCCTACTTGAAGTTGGAAGAAATAACTGGATATTCATCATAGCTTGCCTAGCACTCGCTTCTAATATTACTCTATTTGGGTTGTAGACCGCTCATTTTCTAGTCAAAACCACGATTCAACGAAGACTATGCCAAACTATACTTCCTGAGCAGATACTGATTGCATGAAGTGCCCTTATCCATCATTTCCTGCATGCCGCAGGTTCTCAATTTACTTCTCGCCTTTTGAAGTTATTTCAAAAGGACTTGGTACTCATGTTAAGCTCATCACAACCTTTCATCCGCAAACGCGATGGTCAAGTGGAACATATAATCCAAACCCTTGAGAACATAAGCCGAGAGCATGCGTGATTGACTTCGAGTAGCCGGGATGAGCATTTGCCACTTAATGAAGTTTTCTTACAATAACAACTATCATTCCAATATCCCATGGCACCATTCGAGGCTTCCCTATGGGTGGAGGTGTAGGTCACACAGCTGGATGGTTTGAGGTTACGGGCTAAATACGATAGGACCAAATTCGATTAATGAGGCTATGGAGAAGGTTCAGCCAATAGGGACAAAGCTGAAAACTATCCAAAGTCGCCAAAATTCCTATGTCAATGTGGAGGAGAGAATTGGAATTTGAAGTTGATGACTAGGATTTCTCAAGGTGTCTCCCATGAAGAGAGTGATGAGGTTCAAAGAAGGGGAAGCTTACCCCATTATGTCTACTATACTGTGATAGTGAGACGCGATGGCAAGGTGGTTTACGAATTGGATTTACCTCGAATTAGCTTATATACATCCCGTATTCCATGTATCACTTTTAAAGAAGTGTTTGGGGTGATCCAAATTTCATAGCTTGTCCCGGTGTATAGTGTTGGTGCGAAGGAGCCTGGGTTAGCGAGAAGGTTCCAGAGGAAATACTCGGATCACATTCGAAGGCTAAGGAACAAGGAAGTAGCTTCAATCAATTATGGAGGAATCAAGATGTTGAGGGAGATACATGGGAAGCTAAGCGGATATGATGGTTAGTGTCACCCCCACCTTAGGGCGGTATGATCAAGTAATTGTTCCTCTACTAGGGACTCGCACCGTCGAAATACTTGAGCCTAAGCACTTCTCGGTGTGGCCGACTCTAACTCTAGAATTGTAAAAATAACTACATAGCTGAAATACAACTCCCGCCGATAAAAAGCCCATAACCAATTGCGTGAAAATAAAACAGTTTCAACCAAGACAAACATTTATACGGAGTCCTATGCGAGCCAACAAGGCCACCATGATATCTAGTTATAATTGAAAAGTAAAGGCCGATGCTAAACTAAGCTATGACCGACGAGGCCACAAATCAATAGGCAGTGTGGGCCCCACACTGGCCAACATACATAGTATAAATACATATGGGCCCTACACGGCCGATATCATCAAACCATGGGAAGTAATGCAATCCGCAAGCCTCTAAGACTAATCGCATGGGTCAGCAAAGGCCCCGACCTACCCATACCGTACAAACAAGTTAAATAAAACCTCTATCACACAAGCTCAAGAAGAAAGGAGTTGATGGCTCAGACAAGCCGACTGAAACTACGAGAGACCTACCCTCGTCTATTTGTACTGTAGGCAAGTAACGCAAAGCACTCCAAAGAGGGCGTCAAGATCACGTACCGAGTATGTAATGCGGTAACTTTAAATTACTTAAAGTAAGGAAATCAACTTAAAATAACTTAAGTAAAGGAAATAGATTAATGATCAAGTCATGAAATCGTGACTAAACATAACTCGTGATAAGGAGGGTAAGGGTCATACCCGACAAACGAGGCGTCCTACCGTCTAACTATCGCAACTAAAGAAACATAAACCTTACCCGGATCCTATGTTTAAGGTACAATCAGTACTGCAACTCACCTAGGCCCCTATTATCCCTAGTGAGTACACCAATCTATATACCCCTATCCAGTCATACTAAGTCAAACTACCAAACCTATAAGCGCCCTTTTCCGATCCCTGGGTCCGCAATCAGCCTCGCTTTCGCCCCGACTATAGCCGTGTCTGATGTCCGAAGGACTCGATGTTCACACCCCCGGCGTAAACGCTGGCTGGGCGTTATAAGTCCAACCAAAGCAATATGAGGATCTGGATCCCCATCTTCGTCCCTTGAGTACGGCATGTCGCCTCCTTAGAGCGACGTATCTCGCCCCCGGCGGGCGGCGACATAGCTATTAACTCTTGGGTGGTCACGAAGCTATACAAGTATAATCCAGCCCAAAATAATACAATTTACTATGTCTCTACCGACAATAACAACTAGACATGATAACATACTCGACATGCTTTTACCGGGATTCACCGATTACTATGTCAAGAAACTAACTTGCCGAAAGAAAATTCCCTTAACATACCTCGATTGCTCTGCTTAACATTAATCGGGGCGAGTTCCAATTAGTATTCAATAGCTCTTCCCAACCTAAATCATGTTATCAAAAGATAGGATTAGTTTTAACACTAAATTCGGCAAAAGGAAAACTTTATATATAAATAACTATATTCCAAACTTAACTAATTGTCGAAACCTCGTTATTTCTCGAAAGTCTGTGAAGGAGAAATGCTTACTTTAGTTCTAGGAGTATATTGACACCAATTTAGAGCAATTCCGGCAACTTTGACTCGGCGGGACAACGATTCGCCGCGCGAATTTCACGAAACTAACTCTCGTAGAAATGCTCCTCGGCATCCTTATACTTCGATACTCGGGTTAATTGCATTTGGACGGTGTTTAGCAACGTAATCGATGAAAACAAAATGTTTTCTCTTCGTCCTCCCCTTCGCCGGTCGTGATTATATGAATTATATTCTAAGTGCGAGACCCTTATATACTTGGAGGCAAGACAAGGCAACGTGGCATTGCCGCCAACGCACACTCCCGGCCTTCCCACACGTTGGCTGGAGTACAGGAGGAGCGTGCCCGTGCCACTTGCCCCTCTCGGGCAACAATCGCTCGGAGCTCCTCCCGCGAAATTCCAACTTTGCATTCGTCTCGGCCTACCCTCTCGTAGCCGCATGACACTCTCAAATACTTAACCAACATACGAATAGAACGATTAAATGTTAAACACTTACGGGTGTAATAGATAGATACCCACATTTATTCCCTCTACCGTCAGCCTAAACTCTTTGAGGTATCCATTTTTACCTAAAATCTATTTAGCTCTTACAACTACCATGTGTCCAAGTTTATTTTATGTAATGCGTGGGATGTATATATGATTCGTGAATTAAGTTCACTATGTAGTTTGAATTAGAGATAGTCATTTCGTCGGCCATTTAAATAATCAATATTCTAATATGATAATTGCTTTTTCGTTTCGTATGTTTTCCAACATTCGAGGATGAATGTTCTCAAGGGAGAGATATTGTTATACCCCGAAGCCCAAAGATCGACCCGAGAGTTGAAATGAAGAAAAATTTAAAATCTTGCATCGTGCATGGAACGAGTCATGAGGAAACCCGTGAGAGTTAAATGGCGAGTCATGATATGACTCAGCCGAGGCCCAGTGATGAGTTTGCGCTTGGAAATGATCCCACGGCGTGACCACCCACTCGTGGTCAAACCCCATGAGTCGTTCCTAACTACCGTAGGGGTGGGTGAGTAAGAAATGAGAAGAAGGGGAAGGCAAAGGCACTCGAACGGGAGGACCCCTAATGAGTTATTGTCTATCCTCACGATTCGTGGGGTGAGTCGTGACTGTGTGGGGAATAAAATTTATTGAGGCCGAGACCGTGTACTGGAAAGACAACTCCACAAGTCGTGGGCCTGTGGTAACAAGTCATTAGGTCCCCGCCTGACCATCCGCGCTTATTTTCTCGCGAATTTAGTAAGGCATTTTCCTTAATTTCTAAGGTCCTAAGGCCTAAACTATGTCTTTTTGAGTTATGAATGATGACTTTAAAGGGTTAAGTTCATGTTAAGCCTTATTCAAGCCAATGCATGAAAGGTAGAAGGCAAGAGCAGGTGATTAAGGCTAGTGTTCCTCAATATCTCTTCGTTTCTTTTGGGCTATCAAAGAAGTGTAAGAATCGCCTATCAAATGTATATGTAGGGTTATGAATGGGTGATTCCTTTCACACCCATGCACAATCCCTCTAAATCATGAATGTTATATGACTAATTTATGGGGTTTTAACCTGTCGCATCAATTTCCCTAATTCTTGCACGGAAGGATTTAAATAAATTTATACCATTGAATATGAAGCATAAGTTTTATGAATATTTTCAACTAAAATCATGTTTCTAACTATATGAATTAAAACCACTGATGAAAATTTCATAAAAAGAGCAGGATTTGGAGGAATTTATGATGATGATGAGACATTATGATGAAAAGCATGTTTTCAAGATACCCATGTTTATAATCATGTTTTCGATGTGAAATGAGTATTTACAAGCATGATAAATCTTTGGGCAATGCCCACATGTTCAAAGTACGGACATATTTTCAATTAAGCTACCATATTTTGGAGCAAAGACTCCCAATTATCTATTAACTTGTGGTATGGTTTGAGCAAAGCCTTCATATGCATGATTTCATACTTGTAGATGTATTTGATGTTTTAGCTTCGTCGCAGATGATGTTGAGCTTCGTTGAATAACGATGTAGAGCATATGCATGTTTTTGGGAGATTGTCTAGCACCGAGCGTGCTAAAGGTCGATCACCCTATGCCCTTTAATGCCAACGTAGGTTTATACTTATATATATTACTGACCTCCCTTGGGATATATCCTACCTCTATTTGCCCATGAGCTTGATATCAATATTATGGTATCTTCCCTAGCCTTAGTAAGGCTTTGGATGGCTCTACCTACTTAAATGTGATAGTTGGAACCACTAAGCTCAATCATGGTATGTCGGTTAAAATACTAGTCTCCCATTGTTTCATGATTTCAGCTATGCATGTTCATCATTCATGAGATTTCTATATTTGTATATATTCTAAGGCAGTTTACTCAATGATAAGTTTTACTCATTACTATGAGATTTCATCTTGAGTCAATCGAGATTCAATTATATAATATGTTGTGTTATGATGAGATCATGATTTTAGAAAGAATGCATGAAAACCCTACTCTCTGATTCTTTAATGTCTATGTTGTACATTATGCATGTCTTAAATGATTTTACTTTACTTAAGTGGTTTTACTTACCTTGCATGCTCCTGGGTATTCCATGTATTGAACGCATACTCTATGTTGTATCGCTTCATGATACAGACCTACTTTAGGTTCACCCCCACTCTTAGCCGCCTTCCGAGATAGCATCGTACGCTGCGAGTCATAATCTCCCGAGGACTAGACTATCTGATTCCTTATGTATTTTTAGTTTCAGCTTTTTGAGTTAGTTGGGGTCTTGTCCAATCAACTCGTCATGTTTAGAGGCTTTCATACATGGGGATGTATTCACTTCAGATTGTGTATCCTTATGTTATGTTATTTGTATAAGGTCCATGTAGATGTGTTTACTGATCATAAGAGTCTTCAATATGTGTTTACCTGTAAGGATCTAAATCTACGACAAAGAAGGTGGTTGGAGTTACTTAAGGATTACAATAAGGAGTGTCCTTTACCATTCGGGAAAGGCTAATGTAGTAGAAGACACACTTAGTAGACTCTCCATGGAAAGTGTGGGACATATAGACGAGGGAAATAAGGAGCCGGTAAAGGACGTGCACGACTTGCATGGTTGGGAGTTTGTTTGGTGGACTCGACCATGACGGCGTGATAGTTCGGGAATTGATCATAATCTTCCTTGGTGACCACGTGGAAAGCTAGACAAGAAAGGGACCCTATTTTGGTAAAGTTAAAGGAGGCCGTTCGTAATCGAAGGTAGAGGTCTTCTCCAAAGGGGGAGATGGTGTGCTTCGATACTGGGTGGTCGCTTATGTGTTCTAGATGTTGATGATTTGAGTGAACCTGACATTTCACGAGGCTCATGGATCCAGGCATTCTATACATCCAGCGTGCCACCAAGATGTACCGTGACCTACAGAAGTCTATTGGTGAAATGGACATAGCAAAATTTGTGGCTATGTGCCAAACCTGGTCAACAGCGTGTTGTCGAGCACCAAAGACCTGCAGGTGTGCTCCAAGATATTAACATTCCTACTTGGAAGTGGGAAGAAATCAATATGGACTTATAATGTTTGCCTCTACACTCACGGGCAATATGACTCCATTTGGGTTGTCAGGACAGTTGACTTAAGTCGCTTCACTTTCTACCAAATAAAACCATAGATTCGATGGAGGACTATGCCAAACTATACATCTAAAAGCTAGTTCAAGTTGTGCATGGAGTGGCCTTGTCTATCATATCTAGAGAGGTACCAAATTTACTTCTCAAATTTGAGGTCATTTCAAAAGACTAGGTACTTAAAGTTAAGCTCAAAGCACAACATTTTACCCGCAAACTAGATGGTCAAGGTAGGACAATTCATACTCTCGAGGATATGTTGAGAGCAGTGATTGACTTCAAAGGTAGTTGGGATAATCATTACCTCTATTGAGTATGCATACAATAACAACTATCATTCCAAAGATCCAAATGGTCTGCTTGAGGCTCTCTATGGGCGTGAGTTGTAGATCGCCTATTGGCTGGTTTGAAGTTGGTGAAGTCGCGATGATAGGGCCTGAGTCACCCACGAGTCTATGGAGAAATTTCAACTCGTACGGATAGGTTGAAAATAGCTCAAAGTTGCCAAAAGTCCTATGCCACGTGAGAAGAAGAGAAATTGAGTTCGAAGTGATGATTGGGTGTTTCTCAAGGTGTTCCCATGAAGGGAGTAATGAGGTTTGGAAATAAAGGAAAACTCAAATTCACGTTATGTTGGTCCCTACCGGACTATGCGAAACGGGAAAGGGAAAGGTGGCATATGAATTGGTGTTGCCCTCGTATCAAGCTTCCGTTCATCCTATTTTTCATGTATCGCTCTGAAAGAAAGGTTCCGAGTGGATCCAACTGGGTGGTTCCCGTGGAGAGAGTGTGGGTGAGAGATAGCCTTAGCTACGAGAAGATTACGATGGAGATATTGGATCATTAGGTTCGCTAATAAGGAACTAGGAAGTAGCTTCATGAATGTTTTATGGAGGAATAAACGTGTTGAGGGAGCTACATGGGAAGTCGAAGAAGACATGATTGTTACACCCCGTAAGTTTCTAACGTTTAGTCGGCCTATTCGTATATTGGTTGAGAGTTTTAGATTTCCATACGAGGAAAGGGCCCGGGGAAAGGCCGAACGGGTGCCAATTCGGGATTTCGCGGGAAGAGGCCGAACCAAGCCGCCCGCAGGGCAAAAGTGGCACGGAGCAGTAACTAGCACGACGGGCGTAGTGCCACGTTGCCTCGTCTCGCCGCATCAAGTATATAAAGGCCTCACACATAGAAATTAAATCATTATTTGAAACCACGGCCGAACAGAGGGAGAACGAAGGAGAACATTTAATAATTGTCCGATTACACGCTAAACGCCATCCAAACTAAATTAACTCGGGGTATTGAAGTATAAAGTTGTAGGGATCATCACTGTGGAGTTATTTTCGTGAAATACGCCCGCGACCGTCGTCCCGCCGAGCCTAAGTTGATGGAATTGTTTCAAACTAGTCAATATGATCACGTGCCTAAAGTAAGTATTCGTTCTAGATTTCCGGGAAATTATGACTTTTTGATCGTCATTCGATGTTGAAGTATAGTTAGTATATATATATAAGCTATTGTTTTCTGAATAGGATAGTAATGAAGTTAGCCCTATTCTTCCGCTAATATGATACAAATAAGGAGGCGCTGATCACGAAACAAACTCGCAGCTAATCGGTAAACAATAACGAGGTATGTTAAGGCATTTTCTTTCTATAAAGTTAGTTTCTTCAAAGATGAGTCCGCACAAATCCCAAGAAGCATGTCGTGAATATGTTATCATGTCTAGTTGTTGTTTTCGGGGCCGAGACTGTAAATTGTAATGTTTTTAATGGATTATACCTATATAGCTTCGTGACCACCCCAAGGTTAATAGTTGTGTCGCCACCCGCCGGGCTAGGATACGCGCTCTATGAGCAAAGATGTCATCCGGCAGTGGACGAAGATGGGGATCCGTGATCCTCATATTGCCGTGGTTGGCCTTATACACACCCCGCTGAGCGTTTACTCCCGAGGTGTAGATATTAAGAGTTTTACAGACACACAACATAAATGTGGGCCGAGCGGGTCTAGTTGCAAACCAAGGGGATCGGCAGCGCTTATAGCTAGTAGTTGACTCAAAGATGACCTCGATAGGGGTATATAGATTGAGGTGTACTCACTAGGGCTAATAGGGGCGTGTGGGTTATTCTGAGGCTGATTGTACCTTCTCTTGGCCTATGGGGAATGTAAGGTTTTATGATTGCTTTAGTTATCGATACTAGGACAAAGAAGACGCCTTGCTCTGTCGTATGACCCTACCCTCCTTATTGGGCGCTATGTTTAGCCCCCGATTTCACTACTTCCGTCTCTGCCTTTTACTCGCTATCGCTAGTTCTATTTCTTACTTTCGCTCATTTAAAGCCAATGCTTTACATATTCCGCACCTATGGTACTAACGCCCTTTTGGGTGTCAGATTACTTGCCTCGTTGTGTGAAGATAGATGAGGAGCAGTCCCTCATAGTTCCGGGGCCACCAGACAGAGCTCCTCCACCTTCTTCCCGAGTCAGGTGATGAGGTTTACTTTGGTTTGTACAAGAGGGGGGCAGGTTCGGCCCTCGTCCTCACCATCTTATTACTTCTGCAGTCTTGCGTGATTGTGTTACTTCCCCGTGGCTAGATGATATCACTGTAAGCGGGCCCATATGTATTTTAGATTATGTGTGTTAATGTATGGGCCTCGTTAGCCGTTGATTCGTGCTTGGTCGGTCATAGTTCGCTAGCATCCGATTTTACTTTCCATTATAACTAGATATGGTAATCTTGTCTACCACATAGGACTCCCTATGATTGTTGTCTCTGTTAACTATTTATTTTCACAGTGGCTATAGGCCTTATCTGGGTCGGGGTTGTATTTAAAGTCGCTATATAGCCCGTTGTTTTCTTGGATTCCCCAGTTAGAGCTGGGGCCTTTGCACCGCAGGTGCCTAGGCCTGGCTTAGCTTAGCGCTCAAGTCCTAGTAGGGCACCAAAGTTCCAAAGAATACCTCCCAAGGTGGGGCGTGACAAACTTGGTATCGAGCGTGTCATATCCCAGTGAGTCCGTAAGTCGTGCTAAGTAGGGGTGGGCATCTGCTTTTATTTGGTTTTTTAAAATTTCGGGTTCGATTTTTTGGGTTTTAGGTTTTTCATGTAGTGTCGAACACCGAACCAAACTAATCCGGTTTCGCCCGCTTTTCTCAAACTGGCCGGCTCTACACTTGGCTGATTTTTCTAGTTCGGTGTTTTCTGCTATGGGCCTAATTACTGGCTATTTTTAACTTACAAAATAAGCTACTTTTTTAATTAAAAATGAGTTGTTTTATCTTTTTAAATTCAAAATAAATTATTTTAAGTTTGAATTTAAAGTTTAATTCAACTAAGCTTAATTTTAACTTTTTGTAAATAAATAAAATAGCTGATCAATTTGATTTACATTTAGTAGTACATAAATAACATTTGAATGTTTGATAATAAATTTTCTCTATGCTTTTGGTTAAACTGAAAAATCGAAAAACCGAAATTTTAAAACCGAAAACCGAACCGAAAAACCAAAATTTTAAAAAATCAAAACCGAATCAAAACCGAATTAGTTCTGTTCGGTTTGATTTTCTGCTGTTTTTATGCCCACCCTTGCTGGTAAGTAGAGTCATGCCTATGGATATATTGTGCACCACATACTATAGGCGCGTAGGCCGCAAGGCATGATAGGATGGTTACTCTTTCTTCTTTTTAAGTCGCATATAGAGCAAGACAAGATAGGGTTGAGTCCCTAAGCTCATTATACAATTTTGCTTACAGAGAAATGTCGAACCAAATGGAGGCCCTACGACATGCAGGAGGTTAGATGTAGTAAGCAGGAGAGGGCACTAGGTGCCTCAACCTCTACCGAATCGCCCGATTCGAGGACGATACAGAGGACATCTCACCTCCGCAAAGAGTCTCTACCACGTCGTGAACCACTTGGGACAACCGGTGATGGCACCGCCCGGATAGCTTATACCTGCACTATCCGACCAGAGGTCGTAACGCGTGGTTATTCTAGCACGTATTTACGGCCGCCGCCGTTAGCCAAAGGCCACCCACAGCCATGCACTTAGGGAGGGCCTAGTAGCTCGAGGGTCCGAGAGTTCAGCACTAAGTCCCCACTATTCACATGTGGACACGAGGACCCTCGTGACTTCTTGACAATATGCATAGGGATTTTCTCAGGTGATGCATGCCACACCCAGGCGTAGCTCCGCTGAGTTGGCGGTATTCGGCTATGGGACATCGTCGTGTTAAGTGGTATGAGAGTTGGGAAAGGTCTCGAGGGGAGAGATGTTTCCCTTCGACTCCGACCCAGCCTTCTTAGAGGTTTCTTGGATCATTACCTATCAAGGGAGATTCGATGTGCCCGGTTGACTGGCCCACACTTGGAGCAAAATGAAGGAGTGTTCGAGAATATGCCATGCGATTTGATTCCTTTGCTCGATATGCGCCAGCTGTGGACACAATGTCACCCAGGTACACGTTTTATTATGGGGCCGAACCCGTAATATGTTGGACTGCACGTCACCACACTCTACTGGAGGATATGGATATCGCCCGCTGTGCTTGCTCAAAATATTGAGGGTATCGCATACCGGCAATGGGAGGAGATTAGGAGGACTGGGCCAGAGCAACACTGCAGGGACAACACTGGGTGAATTACGGAGGAGTCCCGAGGAGGACCTAGGCACCCATTATCGATAGGGCCACCTACACCCCGCGTCCACCATAGCTGGGCAGGAGCAGTCTAGCCGCCGAGGGTAGCCGGGAGTCTCTGAGAAGGTTGGCGAGCAAAAGAGGTTCACAAAGAAACAGGGGAGTGGAGCAGAAAGTGGGTTTACAATACCACTTTGCCCTATTTGCAATGACGCCAATTATGGAGCATGCAGTATGGTTCCACCGCATGCTGCATTTGTGGACATGAGGGTCACCAGATGAGAATTGTCCAGCTAGGGGGTCAAAAAGGTGACCGAGATCGATAGGATAGGTCCTCGGCAGGATCACGAGCTCAAGCATCCTCAAGAAGGCGCAGGCCCGCCTAGCCGGGCAGAGGCCGAGGCAAATCGTGGCCTCCAGCTCAAGTGCCGACCTGCATGCATTTATGCACTACCGGGGGCGACTGTGAGCCGAGTCATCACCGCATGTTGTGACAGTATGCCGAACATTTTCTCTCATCCTCGCTATGTGTTGATAGATCCAGATCCACCTTGTCCTATGTTACAAGCACCGTTAGTAGCTCGGAAGTCTAGTATTATGCCGAAATTCCTTTGACGATCTTTCTCGTTGTCTACACCCGTTGGTGACTCTATTATAGCCGTATGGGTATATCGGCGTGGCGTGAGGTTGCCACTGACTACTTACGTAATTTGATAGAACTAGAAATGGTTGATTTTGATGCCATTATGGGTATGGATTGCTAGCTCCATCTATGTCAATATCGAATGTTAGACCAACTTTCCGATTCCACTTTCCAGGAGGCAGACGGAGTGGAAGGTAGTACAGCCACGCCTAAAAAGTTAGATTTGATTTCCTATCTTTGGGCGAAAAATTGATAGCAAAAGGGTGCATTTATCATATTGTCGTAGTTCAGGATGTTCGGCAGCCTCCGACCATTCAAACCTATTCCAAGGTTAATGAATTTTCCGATGTATTTCCGTAGACATATATTTCCCGGGCCTCGTAGCTGAAATTGATTTTGCAATCGATCTATTACTAGGCATTCAACCCATATATATTCCTCCATATCGATGGCTCCCGCTAAACTCGTAGAACTAAAGGAACAATTGGGAAGGATTTGCTGTGATAAGGGCTTATCGTGCCGAGTACCACCACGGGGCGCACTAGCCGTTCGTGAGAAAGAAGGACGACTCCCTCCGTATGTGAATAGATTATCTGAATCGAATAAAGTCACCATCAAGAATAAGTACCCACTTCCTGCAAATGGACGACCTATTTGACTCCGCCATGGAGCGAGATATTTTTCAAAGATTGACTTAAGACAGGGATACGTAGGTCCTAAGTTCGTAAAAAGAGATATTCCAAAGATTGCCTCAGACCCGCATGGCCACTTAGGGACTTCTAGTCATGTCCTTCGACTCTGACAAATGCCCCAACAGTTGTTCATGGACCCATGAACAACGCTGCACTCATACCCGGAATTGTTCGTGATAGTATTTATCGATGATATTCTAGTGTATTCCCGCTCGCAGGTGATCACCGTGATCATCTATGGATAGTGCTCCAAATTCTCGTGAGATCGCCACTATATGCAAAATTTTCTAAATGTAAATTTTGGTCAATTCGTAGCCTTCTTGGGCCATATTGTGTCGATGTTGGTATATAGGTAGATATGCGGTAAGATAGAGGAAGTGAAACATGGTCACAGACTACCACTCGATCGAGGTACGTAGCTCGGTTAGCCGGATATTACGAAGGTTCGTGGAAGGATTTTCCACTTTAGCAAGACTTTAACCAAACCGACGTTGTATGGGCAAGAAATTCCATTAGGATCGAGGCATGTGAGCTAGCCAGAACTCAGTGCCATTGATACTACTCCACCGGCAGGATACCGCTGCTTAAGGAACAGAGTTATGTAGTCTAGACGCCTTTGCCGTTGGGGTTAGGATGTGTATTGATGCGCATGGTAAGGTGATTGCCTACGCCTGGTGCAACTGAGGAAGCATGAGAATAACTACCTTACCCATGACTCCGGAGTTAGTCACAGAATTCATGCCTCAAAATATGGAGACATTACCCTGCATGAAACCAGGTATTCACTCATCACAAAAGTCTGGGCAGATATTTTCACCTAAAGAGTTGAATTGGGCGGCAAATGGGCTGTTGGAGCGTTAAAGGATTATGATGTGAATATTTTATATCACCCAGAAGGGCCAATGTTGTACTGTATGCCCTTAGCCACAACCATGGGAAGCTCGGCATACCTACAAACCCGAGCGCAGAATTGGCCCGAGAATTGCATCACCTAGCCGCTTAGTTGTTCAGATAAGAGAATCAAGAGACAATGGAGTGGTAATCAAGAATACCGTAGTGTCATCATTGGTTATGAAAGTGAAAGAATGGAAGTATAGCATCCAAGCCTGGTTCAACTTTCGTAAATAGGGTCCAACGAGGGGAAGTGACAGATTTCCAGGTAACCGACGGAGTTTTGAGATATAAGGACGCTCCCGCATTCCGTACGTGGCAAAGGCTTCGCTATCAAATTATGGGCGAGGTACATTATGCCCGTTACTCTCTCTATCTAGGTTCAAAAAAATGTACCATGACGTAAAAGAGATTTACCGGTGGTCGGGAATGAAAAGGGGGATAGCAAATAATTTGTAGCTCAATGTCCCAATTGCCAACATGTGAAAGCTAAACATCAAAAACCAGTACCGACACAGATATACTGTCTTATGGAAACGGGAGGCGCTAATATGGATTTTGTAGTAGTGGTTACCTCATATCGCGTAAACATGATTCTATCTAGGTAATTGTTGGTAGGTTGACGAAATCAAATTTCACTTTCCACAAGAAGGGCAACCTTTTCACCCGAAGATTATGTTGAGTTGTATATTAGAGAAATAGTCCGACGCATGGTGTTCCGTTGTCAATTATCTCTGACCGAGGGCACAATTTACAACTAAATTTTGCAATCTTTTCAGAGGGGCCTGGGGACGCAGGGTGTTAACCCGAGCACAGCCTTCCATCCTCAAAAAGACGGGCAAAGTGTAACGTACAACTGTACGCCTGGGATATGTTACATATATGTGTAATAGATTTTGGAGGCACTGGGACGAACATCTACCGCTTATCAATTTGCCTATAATAACAGCTTATCATTCAAGAATTCGATGGCACCTTATGAAGTGTTATATGGGCTAAATGAAGGTCTCCAAATTGGGTTTGTTTGAGGTAGGAGAATCGCATTGATTGGGCGTATATTATTCATCGCCGAAGAGAAAGTAAAGCTTATCAGAAACGTTCGTCGACCGTCAGAGCCGACAAAAATCTTATGCTGATGTGCGGCGAAGAAACCTAGAATTTAATGTAGGTGACTGGGTATTCCCTGAAGATTTCACCGATGAAGGGTGTGACGAGATTTGCAAGAAAGGCAAGCTCAGCCCGAGGTTTATCGGGCCTTACTCCATTCGATGAAGGATAGGCCAAGTGGCCTACGAATTGGATTTACCTCCTGCACTGGAACTGCTCACCCAGGGGCCTCTTTCAGCGATCAATGCCGAGGAAGTGCATAGGGAGATCCTCCCTGATTGTCCCAATAAAGACGTCCAAATCACCGAGGAGTTAGCTTATGAAGAAGCTCTAGTAGCCATACTAGACGGCGTATCCGTACTAAGAACTAAAGATGTTTCTTCCATAAAGTGTTATGGCGAAATAAGAACCAAGAGGAGATGACTCGGGAAGGTAAGACGATATGAAACCAAATATCCTCGCTATTTCAAAACATAGTCGATCAGTGTGCCTAGAGGTATGTTAATGTTGTTGTTCTTTCATAAGTTGCATTATATATATTTAATGTGGAGTAGTCGACTTCACTTATCAGGAAGTGAATGGCACTTTTACGGAGTACCGTATTGACTTTTCGCGTTTTAGTGTTTTTACGGTCAATATTACGTGGAGACTCTCGCGAAATTTTCCGTAATAAGTAATTGAAGGGTTAAGGTTCATGCAAGGGGGTTAACATTCGGAAGAAATGTTCTGCGGGGGAAGCGACGTTACACCCCATAAGTTTCTAACATTTAGTCGACCTATTCGTATGTTGGCTGAGAGTTGTAGAGTGCCATACGACGAGGAAAGGCCCGTAGGCCGAACGGGTGCCAAGTCGGTATTTCACTGGGAGGAATAACCAAGCCGCCTGTGAGGGTCAAAGTGGCACCTGAATGTCCTCCTCCATCGTTAGCCAACATGGCACCCGGGGAATGCACGGGCCGCGATGGGCGTGAGTGCCACGTTGCTTGTCCGTCTGCCACCTCAGTATATAAAGGCCTCACACTTAGAAATTAGATCATTATTTTCAAAACCACGGCCGTAACAGAGTTGCAGAACGAAGGGAAAACATTTAATAGTCGTCCGATTACGCTAAACGTCGTCCAAATCCAAATTAACTCGGTATTGAAGTATAAAGTTGTAGGAGAATCCCTACAAGAGTTATTTTTCGTGAAATACGTCGCGGCCGTCGTCCCGCCGAGCCTAAGTTGATGGAATTACTTCAAATTAGTGTCAATATGATCACGTGCCTAAAGAAAGTATTTCTCCTTCTAGATTTTCTGGAAATTATGAATTTTTATCGTCTTTTGATAAGTTGAAGTATAGCCGCATATATATATATAAGCTATAGTTTTCTTTGAATATAGTAATGAAGTTAGTCTCTATTCTTCCGCTAATATGATTACAACGTGAGAAGGGCAAGCTGACTTCCAGCCGAAACCGCGCTAATCGCAACAGCGAACGAGATGTTAAGGCATTTTCTTTCAAGAAGTTAGTTTCTTCAAAGATAGTAGTCCAAAAGATGAATCCCAAAGAAAGCATGTCGTGAAATATGTTATCATGTCTAGTTGTTGTTGTCGTAATGAGACTCGTATATTGTATTGTTTTGGGCTGGATTATACTTGTATAGCTTCTCCGTGACTCAAATAAATTAAACATTCTGAGAATTTATATAACATGTTTATGCACTTTCTTATCATTGTACAATATATGCATGGTGGGAATACATAATTCAAATTCTAAGACTGTCTATGAAGCATCTAAACTAAAAACAATGACCACATTAAAGAAATAACCGAATAAAATATATCCCTATCGAAAGCAAGAAATGGAGCTACCAAAAGTATAAAAAGTGAGGGATCTCTAGTCCGTAGTCTACTCATCCGCAAAATTGGCCCTATATTGTACCGCAAACCAACGCAAGTTCCCAAAAGAGAATGTCAAGATAATTCATCACACCGAAAGTGAGCCTCAACATCCCCCTCACTATATATATATATATATATATATATATATATATATATGAAATAACATAAACTTTTAAATGGGACACTTTATAAAGAACTCATGTAAATAATATTGAATTATGCAAATATTTAATAGTTAAGCACATTTCCTTCTTTAGTTTTTAGATAATTGCAATGCATCGAACTTTTCTTAATTACACCTAATTGTGTAGATTATAACCCTTTGTACGGTTACTTATAGTCATTTATAACACTATCAAATCTTTTATGCCTCATTATGACAATATTACAAGCTTTGTCGGCTACTCCTACCCTTCTTTGTATGGTTACCATTCATGTTGTGCTGTGGCAAAAATTAGTAACTCTTTGTACGGTTATCATTTCATGTTGTATCTTATTATAGAAAAATTAGTAACACTTTATATGATTACTTATAACCCTTTGTACGATTATCATTCCATTAAGATTTAAAGTAAATCTTCAAGCTTTTAACCTTAGTATAATTATGACACTTAAAGCATATTATAGAGTTCTTCACTTTAAAGCATGAAATCAAATTTTTAGATATTTCATAACAAGTATAATGAACTTTAAATTTACATAATTTCATCAATAAATGTGAACATAAAAAACTTGGCTTGAAAGTTTTAAAAAATTACTTTTTTCATAAATTGATCAACAACATATAAAGTTTAACTCAAATAATCATAGATATTGTGAAATCATTCTCTCTAATTAAATTAACATTATCATAAAAACTTATTTTAGCAAACATCTTGTGGGCATGAATTTCTTGAAAAAGAATTTTAGTAAAAACAAGTGTTAACTCACCTGCCTCGCACGTCCTTCCAGCAACCCCGGATTCATGATCAAAATCTTCAACACAAATCGGAAATAATTACAAGTCCATCATACCCTACTAAATCCAATAGGCTAATGACAATTGGTTAAATCAACCCCATTTACTGAAAACTAAGTCAACCCATCTCAATACCCCACCTACTTCTAACACCCATTAATTACCCCCCGCATCTTTCACCTTCACCCTCGGTGGAACTTAGGATTTGTCTAATTCAACCTCCCCACCACCAATCTCTCTCTCTCTATATATATATATAGCACAAAAAGATAAATAAACGATGGGGCACCTTTTTTTTTACCAAAAATCTTATTTAATTGAAAAACCGACAAACTAATCGACCCTGTCCGTCGTTTTCTTTTAAAAAAATTTTTAATAATTAAAAATTTTTTTAATTTTTTTAATTTTTTTAATTTTTTTAATTTTTTTAATTTTTTTAATTTTTTTATCTTTTTTGATTTTTTTAATTATATATTTTCTCAAGTTTCTTTTTACGTAATTTTTATGTCTTAATCAATATATAAATAATAGTTAGATATAGAGTTGTTGGATGCTCATTTTTCATCATCTTCTTCTTTTTCTTAATTGTTTTTTTCTTTTTATCTCTTTTTTTGTTCTTTTATTTTTTTCTTCATATTTTTTGAGATATTAAATTTTCCTCCATGCTAATAAATATGGAGCTTCTCGAGACAAAGGGGTAAGCAAAGAACATTTTTATAATAATACTAATTATTGTTGTTGTTATTTAATTTTCGCCAAGAATTTTCAACTTTGTCTCTTTAATTTATGATATTCTAATCTTTGAATTTGATTTATTATATTCGTCAAATGATAAAAGAATAGAGATGGTCAAGAGAATAAAAGAGTGAACCAAAATATTTTATAAATATTTTCTAATAATTGGAAGCATCTCGAATATTTCATAAATGAATTATGAACAATGAAATTTAATTTATAAAAATGTAGAAGTAGTTTTACTTTTTCATTTTGTTGTCTTTATCTTCATTTCTACAATTCTCGTAAATTTGAATTTCAAGCTTTAAAATTAAAAAAGATATTATGAACAGTAATTCTTGTTTTTCCCATTTCATTCTTAAGATTTTAGAAATTTTAAATCATTTAAGCAATCAATTAATACTCCCTTCGTTTCAAAATAAGCAGGTTTTTAGCTTGACACGCCTTTAAGAAAATTACTCATTCCTAGACAATAAAAATATATTTTTATCCACTTATCCCTAATAAATATCTTGAAAAATGTAACTCTTTTTAATATTTTCTTGATTATGTAAAAATCTCTCTCCATTTTAATAAGGGTTAACTTAGAAGAACATCATTAATGTCTTTTTGATGATGTAAAATGTCACTTATTTTGATAAAAAATCAAAAAGTTAAAAACACCACTTTTTTAAACGGAGGGAATATTATGTATGAATAATATTGAAATTATCGGAAAGGTAAATAAGACTATGCGATGTATTTTAGTAATTATTTTGGGGGATAAATAGTAATGAAAGGTATCAAAACACATAGTAAAAAGAAAAAAAAAGACTATCAATACAAAGATATAGGCATTGAATTAATATAGAGATTTAAATAAAATTTGTTAAGTTTGATGGTAAAAAAATTACTAAAACAATATATAATATTGTGTTGGTTCTTAATTTTCATATTGCTAATAATTTGTTCTTCAATTAAATTGTTTAATCTTTTTATATTCCAATCGAAGATTCTATATTTTTTAATCAAATTAAATAACTAATACATAATAATATCTATATTTATTTATTATCCATATATAACATGCATGTTGGAGATTTAAAATATATATGTTGATTACTTATCTTTCTCGGGGTTAGAAGAAGAAGAAAAATTGAAATTTAATATTTTTTAAAGAAAAAAAATGGGGATAAGGAAGTAAGGAGGGGAAAACAGAGAAAAATATTAAAGAGAATAAAAAGAGAGAATAAAATAAGATAAAAATGCATACGAGATTCATATAATTAGATTTGTATTAAATAAATAAAAATATAATTGGAGTTTTAAAATTTGTTTAAAATATGCACGGAAATGTTTTATTAATTTTTTATTCATTCTCTATCTTCTTTTACGTAAAAATAAATTTATCATTTCACTTACAATATATTATATAAAAATAAAGTATTTTAGAAGACTGAAAATACTTAAGTGGAAAACCTATAGAAAAATACATATATGAAATTAAGAATGAATAATATAATTAATTAAAATATGCAAAATTTGAAAATTTAAAAAGAAAAAATTTAAAATCTTAACACTCAAAAAATCTAACGAACCTAAGTAAAGCACGTGTTAGGATATATTTGTAATGTATAATATTATGTTAATAAAAAAAATACGAATTCACTAATGAATAATATAAGCATCCTTAATCATTGTATATACGCATCACCAATTAATTTAAGGAGGTCCAATTATCTCAATAGGGTCAAATCTTGAAAATCAATAACTGGGGTGTTCTTAACCATCTTTAAAAATTTGGGGAAAGATGAATGAAATTTCAGTATAAAAAAATGTTATATTAATATTAATGAGGTGAAATTAACTTAAAACACCTATGAAACCCACCTTAAAATAGTATGAATATGTGTTGCACCTTCAATAATGAATCCGCTTGTTTGTTTTTCTTTTCAAGCAGAAACGAACAATATTTGTTCCGTTTGTTTTTCATCCTTAATGACCAAGTTTTTGTTTGGCCTTTATACCTTATTTATATTTCTCTATAAGACTCTTAGTCCAATCTTACTATAACATGAGTTTTGATCTCACCAATTAATATTGTGTTAAATATCTCCACAAGTGTTGCCAGAAAATAATTACTTCGTCCAACACCTGTTCAAGCACAAGCTTGATTTCTTCCATGCATGGTAAAAAGGCTATTTAGGACCCCAAGAAGTCAATCATAATGCCAAAGAACTTGTCCACTTTCAAATAAATAATATCAGTACCCATTTCTTAAATACATGGGCATGGCAATTATGTATATGACCCTCTTAGAAGGCTTCTCCAGTGTATTCCATCAGCACTTCCCAATCAAAGATCACATTTAGTTCATACCATGTCCATTTTAATATATATCTCAAATATTTTATTTAGATAGTAATGGATCCTTATTGTTACACCCCGTAAATTCTCAACAGGTAAGTGGCCTACTCGCATGTTGGTTAAGAGTTTTTGATGCCATACATGCTAGGAAAAGGCCCGGGAAAGACCGTATAAGAACCGAACCATCGCGGAAGGAGCCGTGCGTGAGCCCCTCCGCGATGGCAACGTGCTGACGAGGAGGCCTCCCGCTGGCCTGTCACGAGGCCCTGTCCGTGCCCAAGTATATAAGCCTCCAAACTTCGTTTTTAATTAAAATTCCTCATAATTTCCAAAGAAAAAACAGAGAGTAATCAGAGAGAAGGGGGAACGAAGATCTCCTACTAATATTCGTCCGATTACGCCGGCCAAACGCGGTCCAAACTCGTATTAATCTCAGATACCGAGGTAGTTAGCAGCAGAGAGCATTCCAACGGATTTAGTTTCATGGAAATTCGCCCACAATCAATGGTATACTGCTTGCTGCAAGTGGAATTGTTCCAAATTAGTGTCAATATACTCCTAGCCCTAAAGTGAGTATTTCTTCCTTCGACTTTCGAGAAATAGCGTAAGCTGGGACGTTTTTCGATAACCAAAGTTTGGGCTTTATATATATTGAAAGCAATATTTTCTTCCATAATATTAGCATATTTAGTTCTAATTGACCTATATATGAATGCAAGCAAGAAATAGCAATAAGTATCACCGAGCTTCACTCGTTAGTCGAAAAATCCGAAGCGAAGGTATGTAAAGCTATATCCTTCGACAAGTTAGTAATCCAATACAAGAGATAGTGTGATGGAGGAAGAAAGAATTAAGTCGAAATTGAGTTCGCATGAGTTTAGCAAGCGTATTTTGAATTTAGCAAGCATGTTTATAATGTTATGATATATATTCGAATAAAAGTTAGCAAAGCAATATCGCATACCGATAATATCTCACATAAAAGATAGCTGCATACGATAATATCTCACATAAGATAGCCAGACAAAGCCGATAATATCTCGGGATACATACCAAGCATTTAACCGCCTTAAAGCGTAAAAGAGTTCGTAATAAGAAATCGTAATCACGATAGTATTTTCGTATTAAACATGCTCGTTATACGTGATTATTGCTTGTTGAGACTTGTTTGTGCTATGAGGGCACCCTTAGAGCGCCCTCGCCGCCCTCGGGTTAATAGCCGTGTCGGCTCGCCCGCCGCAGGGTGAGTATACGCCACTCCAAGCAAGTGGCATGCCGTCCGCGCAGACGAAGATGGGATGGAGCATTCCCATACTGCCGACGAAGATAGCGCATAGCCACCCCCGTTGTGCGCTTGCGCCTGTGGGGCGTATTACAAATACAAGAAAGGCGCATGGGTGAGTCCTCCCACTGCATTACGGCTATAGTCGTGAGGCCATAGCCCGAGCCGTGGACCCAAGGGGGCTAATAGAGGTGCTCGTAGTTTTTAGGCGAGTGGAGTGACTTATTTGTTTGGATGGTTTTGACCGGGTAGGGGTATATAGATTATGTGTTGGTTGGCACCTTCCGGCTTATGGGGGCCGGTATTGGTCCTTGTTTGTTATATATATGTATATATATGTTATTTACTAGTTGATAGACAAGACGCCACGTCGACTGCATGCCCCCGCCTTACTCTCGCACAGATAGCTTGTTCCAGATTCCATCACCCAAAGGGTTTATATTTCCTACTATTCAGAGTTTCTAGTTATGTTGTTTATATTTAGTTATGTTCAATTTGCTTTGCATACTCGGTACCAATGGTACCGACGCCCGCTGGGGCGCCGTATACTTGCCTCGTGTGTACTCATAGACGAGTGAGCCGATCCTCGCGGGATTCCAAACTCCAGCTCATAGAGTCATCACTGGTCATCCAGAAAGCCAGAAACTAGAGGTCTATTTTCTTCTTTGTTGTACAAGACGGAAGACCGGCCCGTTCCACCATCTTATCGCATTCTTAGAGGCTCTCGCATTATGTATATATCTCCCCGTGGGTTGGGTCAGTGGCTTCTGGCCACAAGCGGGGCCGTGCGTATGTTTAGTCAGTTTTTAGTATTGTCGTTTGTTGGCCGTGTGGGGCCGTATCTAGTTAGTAGTGGTGACCTTGCCTACAAGTCACGTAGATGTTCAAAAGAGATTTGTTATATTGAGTTAGAGATAACTAGACAAAGATGGTGGTCTTGTCTACCACACAGTTTCCCTATATGAGTATGATTCTCGGGTTAGCCGATGTTATAGTACAGTGGCTATAGGCCCACACGGAGGCCGTATTTATATGTACCAAGTATATAGCCCGTTGATTCCATGAATCTCGAGATAGAGCGCCCAGCACCGATGTGCCAGCTCGCAGTTCAGCGGGGGCCCCAGTCCTCACAGTGACTGTGTGTGCCGCCACACTCCCCTGCGGGCGTGACAAACTTGGTATCGTGAGCGTGTCGTGTCCTGTGAGTCGGCAAGCCGTGCTAAGTAGAGTCTTGTCTATGGATGCAAGTTGTGCACTACATACTATAGGCAGGAGGTCAAGTAAAGGCATAATAGGATGGTTACTATTTCTTCATATTCGCCGTACATAGAACTGTAAAGATGTAAGATAGGGTCGAGTTCTTAAAACTTATCATATTCTTTGTCTACGTATTAAAATGACTGCATCAGCCGACACCGCCACGTAGAAGGTTGGATACCAAGAGGAGAAGGCACCAGATGCCCTCACTTCATTCAGACCCCGATCCGAGGGCGATATAGAGGCATCAACACAGCCCTTCTCGCTAGCCCCATCTCACTCAGAGCTATTCTAATGACACCCTCCTCCGATAGATCCCCGTACCTACACCATCCGACCGTAAAAGTTCAAGAAGCAGTAGCTTGTTATGTTGGCACAAATGATGGCCACTCACAAATAAGGCACTCTATAACAAACAGAGCCAATGTGGATCCGGGCAAGCTCGAAAGGGTTAGGGAATTTTTGGCACGGGGTCCCCCACAAAGCCACAGGTCGATCAAAGGTAGGACCCCTCAGATTTCCTAGATCGTATGTAGAGAATCTTCCGTGTCATGAATGTGACACCTAGCGTAATCAGCTTGAGATTGGAAAGTATTTCGGTTACGAGACATAGTTGTATTATGGTACGAGAGTCGGGAAAGGTCTCAAGTGAGAGAGATGTTGCTCCTCCGACTGTATCCACTCCCGTGAGGCCTTCCCCGGGACTGTTATTTGCCACGGAGATTCTAAGAGTTCCTGGATGGATCGGGGCTTGCACTTGGAGCAGGGGCGAGGAGCTGCATTTGAGAATATGCTCATGCTTTGACTCCTTAGCCCGTTTATGTTCACTTCCTTTTGTGGACACTATGCCATCCTTGAGTCTGATCGGCTTATTATGGGTCCGAACCTTAATACATTGAGGCATGCATGACAAATGTACATTACGGAAGATATGGACATTGCCCGGAAAGTGCCTTGCCCAAAATTATTTGAGGGCCTTTGAAATGGCAAATGTGATAGTAGACATAAAATCGTGAGCAAATACCAAGTAGGATAGATCAGATGAGATACTCTGGAGGAGGTTCGTGGAGGACCCAGCCCCGGTTGTCAGGCAGATCCCCTAGACCCCCACCTCCACCACAACAAATAAGGGTAGATTTATTTATCGAGGCGCCGTAGTCCGGTGGCAGTTTCGAACGGTGGATTCACCTCAAAGAGAGGAGGGTAGAGCGTAGCAGATACACACCCCCACCCCGCCCTATTTGTAGCCGACCTCACATCGAGCTTCGTAGATATGGCTCCTCAGATGTTATATACGCGTGGCGTGAGGGGCACTTGATGAGATTGTCCGTCTGTGGAAAGGTAGCCGAGATAGCCAGACAGGGATCAGAGGCCACGAGCTCCAAAGCAAATTTCAAGCAGTGGCGTAGGCCCTCGTGTTCGGCAGGCAGAGGCCGAGGTAGATCAGAGTCTTCTAATGTGCACGGCCTGCCGTACCTATGCATTACTGTGAGACAGGACTCGAGGCGCTTCCGCATGTGGCAATGTGTATGTTGACTATTTGCTCATGCCCTCGCTTTTATGTATTGATTAATCTAGGTCCACTTTGTCCTATGTTACCCCATTTGTGGCTCGAAAGTTTAGTTGTTGCACCAAAATTATTACAGCAGCCCCCTTCGCATCTACGCCCGTCTGGCACCCATTATAATCCAGCGTATTTATCGAGGGTGTACGTAGAGTGTTTCGATCGTCGACTCGCGTAGATCCGGTAGAACCGGAAATGATTGATTTTATGCTATTACGGGTAATGGGATTGGTTAGTGCCGTGTTATGCTAATCTAGAATGTCGGACCAAGATGGTCCGATTCCACTTTCCAGGGGAGAAGGCAGAGTGGAAAAGGCAAGACAGCCTTACGCCAAAAGGTAGGTTTACTTCTACCTTCAGCGAGGAAATTGATAGCTAAGGGATGTATTTACCACTCAGTCGTGGTCTTCGTGGATGTCTTGCAGAGTCTCCGACACTACCGTTCCTGGGTGGTAACAATTCCTGACATATTTCCCGTGACGAGCTACCCGGGTATTCCCCGTAAAGCGAAATAGATTTTGCAATCGACTTGCTACCATGTACTAAATTCCCATATCAATCCCTCCGTATCGTATGGCTCCCCAGCCAACTCAGAGAATTAAAGGAGCAACTTGAAGGATTCGCAGATAAGTGGCTTTATCGTAATTGAGTTCTTCACTGTGGGGTGCGCCACTTCTATTTGTAAGAAAGAAGGGATGGTTCGCTCCGCATGTGTATAGGACTACCTACAATTAATAAGGTTGCGCCAAGAATAAATATCCGCTTCCTGCAATAGATGATTTGTTCGATCGGGCCATGTGGGCCGATATTTCTCCAAGATTGACTTATGTCCGTGACATATCATCGTAAAGTTCGAGTCTCCAGGAAAGAGATATTCCCAAAACACTCAGACCCAATATGGCCACTTTGAATTCCTAGTTATGTCCTTTGGGTTGACAAATGCCCCAACAAGATTTATGGACCTCGATAAACAAGACCTTCCGACCATACCGGACTCCGTTCGTGATAGTATTTATTGATGATATTCTGGGTGCACTCGCCCGAGGCGTACCACCATGCTCATTTACTACAAAGGTCTGCATTCTGGGGAGCCGCCGCTTATATGCTAAGTTCTCCAAATGTGAATTCTGGGTCAACCTCGCAGCCTTCTTGGGACATATTGTGTCTGATGTCAGGTATACGTGCTGACACGCAGAAAATAGAAGCAAGCCAAAAACATGGCCTAGACCTACCACTCCGACCGAAGTCCGCAGTCGGATTGAAGGGATATTACATAAGATTCGTTGAGGGATTCTCCACTATAGCGCACCTCCGACTAAGCCGACGCAGAAAAGCAAGAAGTTTTAAAGGGATAGAGGCATGTGAGCAGAAGTTTCAAGAATTGGGTGCGACGTATTAACTTTCGCTCCGCTGTTAGCATTACCTAAGGTACAAAAGGTTATCTCACTTATCAGGACGATCGTGCATCGGGTTGGGTTGTGTGTCAAGGCAAGACGTAAAGTGATTGCGTATGCTCTGCATGAGAAAACACGAAAGAATTATCCTACCCATGACTGAGTTAGCCGCAAAGTGATCCACTCCTTTAATGATAATGGAGACACTACTTGTATGGCGTCCATGTGGATATTTTCACGTATCATAAGAGCCTACAATATATCTTCACTCAGAGGAGTTGAATTTGCGATAACACACGGTTGGAGTTATTGAAAGATTACGACGTGGACATTCTCAGGACATCCAGAAAAGCCAACGTAGTAGCATATGCTCTCAACCGTAAATCGATGGGAGTTTGGGCATTTCCAGAGGCCCGAGCAACGGAGTCGGGTCAGAAATACATCAATTAGCCACTCACTCGTTTGTGTAGCAAACAGAGGACAACAGAGCGGTAATCTAATACCGTTGTGTCAGCTATTGTTGTAGAGGTAAAAGAACTAATATGAAGATCCCGACTCGGTCCAAACCCATGACGTAATCAAATAAGGTAAAGCGCCGCATTGTGATAACCGAGGGACGGCGCCGCGGCAAGGGTCGCCCGTGTTCCGTATATTTCGTGGCTCCGCCACAGACATGAGTGAGGTACATTACGCCCCGTCTATTTTCCGCCTCAGAGCAACGAAAATGTACTACGATATCAAGGAAAACTACCGGTGGCCAAGTATGAAAAGAGAAATACCCGAATTTGTAGCCCAATGTCCTAACCGCCAACAGTAAAAGCGAACAAATTTAAACCGCCAGCGTTAATCAAAGACATAGTCAGGCTCTCTCGAAATGGGATGCAAAGTGAAATGGACTTTGTAGCAGGATTACCCCGTACTGCACATGCATGATTCCATTTGGGTAATAGTTGACAGATCGATTTAAACTGCACTCACTCCTCGCCAAAGGAAAGCTACTTTCTCTACCGAAGATTACATGTCAACTATATATCGTAGATATAGTTAGATTGCTACCTGTTCCAAAACATTCATTATCTCCTCGATGAGGAGCACAATTTACACACCTAGATTTTGCGCTCATTTCGTAGAGGTCCTGGAATGCAGACACTTGAGTACGCATTCCACCTCTCGTACGACGGGACAGTCAACGCACTTTATTCGCATACACTTGCCACGGGCTGCCACGCACCCGGCGTGTGTGTGCTAGATTTTTGAGGTAGTCAGACGACCATTTACACTTCAATTGAATTTGTTTATAATAATAGTTATACCAACTATCCAGATGGCACCCTTGAGGCATTGTAAGGGAGAAATGCATCGCCAATTGACCTGGGTTTGAAGGGGAGTAGTCGCACCGAGCTGGGCCGTATATTCAACACTCGTAGGGGAAGGTAAAGCTTATCAGAGAACGCCACTGATCGTACAGAGCTGTAAATCGTATGCTGATGTGCGCGTGTAGACCTCGGAATTTAATGTGAATGACTCGGGTATTTCTCAGTATCTCCGATGAAAGGGGTGATGAGATCTTGAAAGGTAAGCTCACCCGAGGTTCAAGGCTGGGCCTTATCGTATCTATCAAGAATAGGCCAAGTGGAATATGAGTTGAACTTACCTCCGAAATTAGAATTCGTTCATCCAGTTTTTCATGTATCTATGCTAATAAGTGCATCTAAATCTATCCGTAGCTGTCCTATTCCAGATGTCCAGGTTACCAAGAGCCGGCCTACGAAGAGGTTCCAAGAGCTATCTTAGACAGACACATTCGTAGATTGAGAACTAAAATATTGCTTCTATCAAGGTACTATGGCGTAACAGAACCGAGAGAGATGACTGAGCAAGAAAGATATGAAAACCGATATCCCCACTTATTCCAAGCCTACCGCCAAGAGGTATGTTAGCATTGTTATTTTATGTAGTCCTTATAAGATTGTATAAATGAGATAATCGATTCCAATCTTTTATGTGATGAATACTATAGTATTGTTGTGGAGTACCCGTATTGGACTTTTCCTCGCATTTCGTGTTTTTAGGATAGTCCATATTATGTGGGAAACTCGCTAAAATTTTTCTAGAAATAAGTTGAGAGTAAGTTGAGAATTCCTATAGATGTAAGTTTACATTCGAGGACGAATGTTCTTATGGGGGAGAATGTTACACCCCATAAATTCTCGGGAACGTAAGTGGCCTACTCGCATGTTGTAAGAGTTTTTGTCGCCATACAAGCTAGGAAAAGGCTCCTAGAAAGACCTGGATAAAAATTCTGGCCGAACCATCGCTAAGGAGCCGGCGCAGCTCCTCCGCGATGGTAACGTGCCACTGAGGGGAGGCTCCGCGTTGGCTCCGTGTCACGGGAGGCCCCGTCCAGCCGTGAGTATATAAGCCTCCAAACTTCGATTTTTAATTAAAATTCCTCATAATTTCCAAGTGAAAACATAGAGTAATCGATAGAAGGGGGAACGAAGATCTCCTACTAATATTCATCCGATTACGCTGCTAAACGCTGCTCAAACTCGACTAATCCTAGATACCGAGGGTATTAAGCAAAGAAGGAGCATTCCTACTGATTTAGTTTGGAAATTCGATCGCGAATCGTCGTATACTAAACTAAGGTAAGTGAATTGCTCCAAATTAGTGTCAATATACTCTTAGCCCTAAAGCTGAGTATTTCTTCCTTCTAGACTTTCGAGAAATAGCGAGTTTTCGGATCGCTTTTCGAAAACCAAAGTTTGGGCTTTATATATATTGAAAGCAATATTTTCTTCCAAAATATTAGAATATTTAGTTCTAATTGACCTATATATGAATGCAAGCCAGAAGAAATAGCGTAAGTACGATCAAGCTTCTCGCCCGTTAGCTCCAAAATCCGCTTAAGGTATGTAAAGCTAATCCTCGGCAAGTTAGTAATCCAAGATAAGTATAGCGTGATGTATAGAAGAAATGAATTCAATAAAATTGAGTTCGTATGAGTTTAGCAAGCGTGTTTTGAATTTAGCAAGCATGTTTATAATGTCTATATATATTCAATAAAGTCAAAGCACACGCGCCGATAATATCTCACATAAAGATAGCCGCATAGTCGATAATATCTCAAGCATGCGTATAGCTGCATGGGCCAAATAATATCTCGCTTGGCGTATAGCTTCCATACGATAATATCTTAGATACGCATAGCTCGCATAACCGCCTTAAAGCGTAAAAGAGTTCGAATAAGAAATCGAACACAAATAGTATTTTCGTGATTAAACATGCTTTATACGTGATTATTGCTTGTTGAGACTTGTTTGTGCTATGAGGGCACCCTTAGAGCGTCCGCCGCCTCGGGGCTAATCCCGTGTCGACTCGCCCGCCGCAGGGTGAGTATACGTCACTCCAAGGAGTGGCATACCGGGTCCGCGTAGGACAAAGACGGGATGGAGCATTCCCCATATCGTGGCCGACGCATGGGGCAAGATAGGTTACCCCCGTTGTGCGCTTGCGCCCAAAAAGGACATGCATACGCTATACATGCTATAAAGACAGAGTCTCACTGCATACGCTTATAGTCGCAGGCCGTGAGTCACGCGGGACCTGGCGGGTCCCAGAGGTGCTCATAGTTAGTAGACGAGCGGAGTGACTTATTTTCGATGGTTTTGACCGCAGTGGTATATAGACTGTTTGATCGGTTGGCACCTTCCGCTTATGGGGCCGGGTATTGGTCCTTGTTTGTTATATTTATGTATATATATGTTATTTACTAGTTGATAGACAAAGCAGATCGCCACGTCGGCTGTATGCTTCCTCGGTTTTACTCTCAAGCATGCATAGCTTTTCCAAATTCCATCACCCAGATAGCTTAGATACTTACTATTCGTAGTTTCTAGTTATGTTGCTTATATTTAGTTATGTTCAATTTGCTTTGCATACTCCTGGCACTCGCGGGTACGACGCCCGTTGGGGCGCTGCACATTTGCCTGCAGTACTCATAGACGAGGAGCCGATCCCGTGATTCCAGCCAACTTTTGAGTCATCACCTCCGTCATCCGAGCTAGACAAACAGAGGTCTATTTCCTTTCTTTTTGTTGTACAGTACTTGTAGGCCGGCCCCACCCCGACCATCTTATCGCATTCTGTGAGGCTTGCAGACCGTGTATATATCTCCCCCGTGGTGGGTTGTGCTTGGCCATGTAGGGCCATGCGTATGTTTAGTCAGTTGAATGCTGTTAATGCCGTGGCCGTACAGTCTGAATAGTGGTAAAATAAGACCTTACTTATACTTGTGGTGAGATCAGTAGATTTAGTTATATTGAGTTAGAGATTAAATTAGACCATGGTGGCCTTGTCGGCCCGCATAGGTTTCCTACATGAGTGTGATTCTGGTTAGCCGATGTTGAGGCCACGTGGGCTATAGGCCTGGCCATAGAGGTCAGATTATGAAATGCTATATAGCCCGATTCCATGAATTCGAGATAGAGCCACCAGCACCGATGTGCCAGCTCGCAGGTCTAGCAAGCTCATGTCCTAACAGGGCACTGTGTGCCGCCATACTCCCTGCGGGGCGTGACACTTATATTTTCGTGGATATCTAATTGCGCTATTAAGCTCGGCCATTTATTGAAATGGTAAGCCCAAAATTTACGTGTAATTCTACATAAGCTCGAAAAATTTTAATACGTTTATAAAAAAAATTATAAACAAATAACACATATTCTACAATCTAGTGCCCTATTGGTTGATAATATTTACCATGAATCCCCGTGGAAAGCCATAGAAAGCATAGGTTGCATTCTCCTTCTCATCATGTGCTCTTTTTTCTTGTACATGTCTATCTTATTCTTCAAGTAGTCCAAAGGTCAGATTAACGCATTTAATTCTTTTCTGCCACATTACTTGAAGAACCCAAAGAGTGCACCATTTTAATTCATTTCATGTTCACAATATTGAAAGCATCTCTCACAAGCAAAATGGTATGCAGAAATCACATAGGACAGCATTTCAAATTTTCATCTTCACTTACCTTACTCTCTTTAAACAACGACCATAGCCACTCCTCTGTAACCTTCTTGTTCCTATTGCCAATAACCTTTTTGCAAAAATCTTCAAACTTCACACAAGGCCTTATTCAATTTAGAATCGCAAGGATAAAAGCACAATCCAAAATCGTCATTAAAGCAAGCACCTTGAGCCCCAAAACACACCGACTTCTCATCCATGAGGAACCTACATCTTATGCTTCTTCGACTCTCTAAAGTAGATAATGGACCATCTGTTCGTTAATTTGTTAAAGTTTTTGGGTAGCTTTCTAAATTGACCAAAACATGAATGCTTGAACCTTTTCATAAGCTTTTGTTCTTTCATCATTTTTTCAATCTACAAACTAACTTCACCTAGACCTTTACAAATATTTTTACTGAAAACTTGGTAATTCATCCAACCAAGTAATGAATTCAAACTTTTCCACCTCAATATCATTTGCACAATATGGCAAGGACGGAGTATCAACATCTTCCTCTTCTTTAGATTCATTCTCAGAACCATCACAACCATCCTTAACTCTATCTACTTGATCACCATTAAGTATGTCTACTTGTTCAACATCATTTGCATAATCATAATACGCATCAATTTTAGCCATGGTATTTCTAATGGTCTCATTTTCAGCTTCCACTCACCATCTTATTTATCTTCTTCATCTTCTTTTTTTCTCCCAAAATTTTTCCTTTACAGCAGAACTACCCATTATCTTTGAGAATTTTCCTTCTTTGCTTCTTACCATTTTTTGAGATCTAGATATAAACAATAGAGTTTCTTTGGCCAATCACAATATGAAAATAATAATAATCGACGACAAGTCTAAAAATAGATTAGAGGAGTCGAGGCAACAAGAAACAACCGAGCGCAAAACCTATTCGTGGAACCCAAAAATGATTATCCATCTCAAATCTGAAAGGAAAAAAAAGGGGAAAAAAAAGAAAGAAGAAGAAGAAGAAGAAAGAAAGAAAGAAAAGAAAAGAAATAGAAAAAAAGCACTATCAGTCTACTCAACAACAATACAACAAAGCCAAACAAGCAAATCGGTAGAAATAACACATATTTTGAGAAAACACAGATTAATATTCCTAAAAAATTGAAAAAAATAAGAATTTTGTCACATTAGGATTTCTCAAAAATGGAGTTTTCAAAAAATATATATATATATATATATATCACGAGAATATGGAGCTTCTAAAGGCAATGGTTGCATGCAAACTACAAACTACAAATTTATCGATATAATACCTGAAAACGATGATGATGGTACTTCACAAACATGGAGATCGAGCAACAATTGAAGATCTTGAAAGAGATGGGAGTGGGAGGGAGGGAGGCGGGGCGACTGGAGAGCTTGAGAGACTATGTATTTTTCAATAAACTTAAAATCAAAGCCTTAAACTTTTAAGAATTATGAATAAATTCCGAAAAACATTTAATAAATTGTTGAACATTTGTTATGTTGAAAGAAATGAAAAAGAAAGAAGGATGTAGTTTCTGAATTCAAGACTTAAAAAGGTTTTCCACAATTCTTTCTCCAGTAACCACGGCAAAGGGTTCACATAATTATCAGAGATTTGACTGGCAATGGAGTTGTTTAACTTTCAGCCAATTTTGGAGGAAACTAGTGCGTCCAATCTTCAAGTCCATCGAAACGTGGAAAATTTTGATAACAATGCCACGTCAAATTATACGTCGTTGTTTCAAACTAATAAAGAACTTCCCTGTAATTTATTACTAAAATGCACAGAGGAAATTCAACATGCTATAACTATTTATCCAACCAAATGCTAGATCTCCAACAACGAATTCTTAACTCAGGAATCTGGAAAGGTGAGGCAATCATAAACCACCTCTGAGTACATGTAATGTAGTCAGCACTGCGAAGACAACATAAGAAATTTAATGGATTTTACATTGTCATTGGCTCCAACGAAGTTGTTAAATATGAGTGGGTGAAAAATAAAGTAAGTAAAAACATTTAATCCTTTCACATTTAACGAATAAATTAACCAATTAATATATAAATATTCATACTATTCATGACTTTAAAAATGATCAACTAAGAATACAAACTAAAAGTCAAAATAAGCTTACACTAGCTCATAAAACAACAAAAATGAGTATTTAGTAATATGAATGCCCATATTATACATACGGTTATCACTTTTTTAGTGAATAATATGAATAAATCCATATTTCATTCATTTTTAAAACACGGTTATGCAACCTACATCTAGTCGGTCGGTTCAGATCAGATGGTTACTTGTTTGCATAATAACCATTTCGCCAGCCCTACCAGCCCAATTAAATTTTTTGAGAAGTTCACATACATATTCACGGCCGAAAGAACAAACTATCAAGCTAGCAGTTATGAAACTTAATAACCAAAATTGATCTGCATTAGGTGAAGTTTAAGCAGCTACAACTATTCGAAAACTACAAAGCATGTGCTCCATTTTAAAGGAAACAGACTGACCACGAAATCTGCCCCCCACCCCCATTCTAACTCCGCCACGAAAATGCTAGCAAACGAAAATTTTATAATCACCCAAACAACGCTATGAATCAATAGAGAGATTACAGCTTGACCACCTGAAGTATGGGGGTTGTAATGCCCACCAACAGTACCTCCTCTCCCACCCTTCCCTATAATTGTTACAATAGCTCTTCTGGTAGTAGTTACTAGATTGATCATAGTATTGGTTGCGTCCATTCCGGTAGGAAACTCCCTACCACGCCCCCACGGCCATCAGAATACTTCCTAAGTGGACTCCCCTCCACCCCCATTGCGATTACCCCTGTAGCCTTACCCTGATGTGATCGAGGGCCGGACTGTTGCTCCTTGAAATTTGCATCCTTCAAATTATCATCACCTTCTGCCCAACGTCTGACCTCTTCTGCTTCAGCAGGTAGCTCAGACAAGTTCTCCCCTGCTAACAAGGATATTGAATAAGCCTATTGAATAAAAAAGCCACCGGAGGAGAATATGCTAGATAGAGTCAAGAATTTGCGGCATTTCTTCTACAGTACTAGCCTGAATTTCACAGGTATCATTTCCTAAACTTGCATATTCTTCCTGGAAACAATTTAATATTCAAAGTTGGATAAAGACAGAAAGGAGAGATCAAGTACTTCCAAACATTCAATAAATCAGAATAAAGGAATTACAAAAGCATCAATGCATAGCTAGTCATTTCCAAATTAAGTTCGGCACAATCATTCAAAGTACACATCAATCCAAATTGATGTGCGATGCAAGTCGATTATTCCATGTCTCAATGGCAAAATTCATCTAATAGAACATTCTCCACGTCGCCTAGCAGCCTTTTTTGAAGTAAATTTTTTAATTTGTGGTAAGGGGGGTCAAAATAATTTCCAAGCTTGTGTAAGCAGTACAATACATGCACTGGCACTATATCTAAGCATCCCAAAAGTCTAGCCAGCTATCTATACAAGTAGGCATGTCTTGAAGTAAAAAACTTGAATGCTTCACTAATAAAAAAGGTTAAAGATTGTCCAATAATCAAGGTCAACAAGTTGTTCCTTTCATGAAACTCACCTAGTTTATTCACTCACTGGATGTAGTTTGAACTTCGGAATTTCCATACTTGAGGCAGACGTGTGGCAAGACAGAAAGATGCAGGTGCATTTATTTTAAACAGGTTTTAAAGCAAATTTAGGTTAGACTTGTGAGCAATTTTATGATCTTATTATAAATTGTTGCATAAATTTTTTATTTATTTCCTAACTGCTTTATTTTTCAGATAATGTAAATTCTTTAAATTTTTACAAACCAAGAAAAGATAGAGTTGTAAAAGTGGGTTGGTTTATTTACATTGTTACCCCTAGGCCATAGTCATCATTCAAGGTGATTAATAACAGGAAGATGCAGGCATTACAGGTTTAAACTGCACAAAATTTGTTGGGTATTCTGGTACAAACTTGGCCGGATCTCTATTAGATAAACGATTCACCTTAGGTACTGCATCTTGATTGGAGACAATCTCAAATCTTAGAAGCATGAGAAATAAAATGAGGTTAGACCCATGGGCCAAGCCACATGTCACCTATACGGTTGAAGGCTTGACGCAGCTTCTTCAAGAACAAAAATTTAAGGCCAAAAATGATAAAACTGATTCATGACATCGACTAGCACAACTATGTAGTGTTTCAAATCATATGCTATACAAAAGAAAGAAGCACGTAATGACATGATTTTATCAAAAAGATTGAGTTAGACTGTATTTCTTTCCTGACAAAGTCACTTTAGTAATGTACAACAAGCAACAAGCATATGATGTATACCCACATACAGTAAAGTTGTCTCCGTGTGACCTATAAGTAATGGTTCTAATATGGAATCAGCCACTGACACATGGTGTGCGGCACTTCCCCTGATCTTGCGTGAATGCGGAATGTTTAGTGCACCGAGCTGCCTTTTTTTTTTTTTGGAAGATCAATTAGCACATCTAGTTCATGGAATTATGCATCATTTCCTTTTTTATGCCACTTGCAGACTTTTTAAAATTCCAATAGCTTGAAAGAATAACCAGGTTGAACATTCTCAAAACTTCTTTTCTTATTTTATCTTCTACAAATTATTTCTTCTCTAATACACTTTGGAATTTCAGTCCTCACCCTCCACACAACAAAAATAAAAGAAGCTCAATCTGACATAGCAAACACTTTAGTGAATCTTCAGGAAGTGAACATAGATATCTCAACTAAAGAATGATTAGGCCAAATTTGGATAAGCTAAAATGAGTTGAACTAATAGTGTGACTATTTATGACCCAACACCCAAAGTCTACTAGGACCAAAATATGTAGTAGGCCAAGATAGGATGAATAATGGGCCATAACCAAACCCGCTGCTTCCTTTACTCTCTTTTTCTTTTTGCTTAAAAACCAAACACGCTAAACTTGACCTAACCTCTCTTTGGCGCAAGAGAAATTGGAGCAACGCTGAATGACAAGAGAGGTGACGTGAATTACTTTTTATACAGAAAAATAAGCATCCATGTGGGTCAGAACTTGTAAACTGGTCATTTAGAAGTTCAAATAAAAGTCAACAAATACTTTATGTAAATAAGGTTTATAACAGAATTCCATGAAAAGTATATTTTTGTACTTTGGAAATCTAGAGGAGCAGAAATACATGGAGGCCCAATTAAATCTTCTATAACATATGCAATAATAAACAGAGAACACTAAACTATCACATAGGAATAACAATTGTTGTGTGACTAGTACATTTACAGTAGACAACTGATGAGATCTGTCTAATAAATCATCAGACCAATATCTGAAAAAAGTCAGTTTAACATCCATGCTCTTAATGAACTTGATCCAAGTAGACACAAGCCTAAAATGCACTTGCACAGAAAAATTTCACAACTTAAGAGACAGTTTATATAGGACAAATACATGATAAGGTAGTATAGTCTAATAGATCAATACACAATGTAGAAGAGATAACGACAAAAAGTTGAGCCTCACAGATGAACATAGATGTGCACAGAGACATGAAGGAGTAACGTTTCACAGTTCAGCTTGATTGTCTTTTTTAGCTATTTTTTGAATGAGATCACAATCAACGGATTGAACAAGTCGAGGTGGATATGAACACGTGAAGCAAAGGTAAGGGTTAGTGTTTAAGTCTGACAAAAGTGAAGCTAAAGTACTCGTGATAGCCCCAAGACCATCTCCAACCTTACGCTAAATATAACACCAATTTGGTGCTCCAACTCAACACCATTTGAGGTGGAGTGTTGCACCAAATTTGCAACACCATTCATCAACACCATCATCAATATTTTATTGTTATATAACACTTTTAATTTAACATATTACAAAATTTTACTTTTTTTCATTTAGGTCCCTAATATATCTAATTATTTTTTATATAATATCTTTATAATATAATAGTGATGTATAATATTTTATAAATTAATTTTCGTATATATTATTTTTATATAAAATTGTAAGTTATTTTTATTATAAGTTATAATTGTATAAAAAGTATAATTATCACAAAAATGAAAAGTGCAGATATAAATATAATATGTTATTAATAAATAACATAAAATTAAATATTTAATAAAGTAGCAAATCGTATGTAGTAAAATTGGAAAATACATTAAATAACATAATAATTAGAAAATTATTACAAAATTTAGTACTCTAGTAGAGGTCGATTCTAGATCCACCAATATCATCAAAATATTAAGTGTATGGGCCAGATGATTGTTGTGGCTGTTGAAATTGTAGACTTCTTTTATCCATTATTCACTTTCGTTCTTGTTGAATAAATTCACGAATATTTAGATCATCAATAGAATCTAAATTTGACAATAAAATTTTATTTTCTTTAAATTCTTTTAGTTTCAAAGCTCTATCTTTTATCCCCGTATCTCAGTTGTTCATCTACACTTCTGACTTTGTCAATAACTCAACAAGCCGATTATTTTCCGATTGCATTTTTCATAAAGTGTATGAAAACCTTCATCGATTTTTCTATTCATTTTTCTTTTTCTTCACCCCATTAGGTCGTTCGATGATGTGGAATCACCCGCAACATCCTCATTCAAATTTAGTGAAAATGATGATACTAGAGGTGAACTGGGGGGTGGAGTCTCGTACTTCGATGATGTATAAGAAGAGCCTTGTTTTCTAACGTTTTTCTTCCAAGATCGATATCTTTAAACTTCTCAAAATCCTTCAACATATCCTACACGTGATCAAATTTAAAACATTTTTTACAAGACGGATCTTGCTGCTGCATTTTGCTTGATTAATCTCGCACATTTTTTAAAAGAAAAGTTAAGGAAAACCGAAGTAAATATATACAAATAAGTATAAGTAATTACAAAATAAATATTCACAATACCTTTATCTGAAGCATCACTAGGATGCAAATTTTCAACCTGACGTATATAGCCATTTAATTTTCTTATAGCATTCTCAATAACTTGAATTCGAGGCAATAAATCGATCTTCAAGGTAATACTCCTAAGACTCTTCCATTGCATTATTGTATGCTTCTTCCACTGACCCTTAAATGATCTCCTTGCATTGAATACACCAAGTATCGTACCTTGAGAAACATCTAAATAAACTTGGCATAATGGCATATCTTCATTATGTAGTATCCTGTAGGATTGAGGTACATTTTTGGCAAGTGATTAGAGGAAAAGTGGATTTTATGATTAAAGAAAAAACAAAAGTCAACTTCGTATGGATGGGTATGTTGGCACTTTAACAAAAGTCAACTTCGTGTGTATATATATATATATATATAATTCAACTTTAAATTTGAAAAAATTAACATAATACATACTTAGATTTCATCTTGATCTCAACCGTTGGATGGATTCAATCTTAATCTCAATCATTGGATGGATTTCATCCTTATTTCAAATTTATTTTTAGGTAAAATATCTTTTACATTCGACAAAGTGTAAAGATAAAGTAGACACAATTATTAACTGGATAATAACAGATAGATTTTATCTTTGATTGCAACCGTCGGATGGATTTCATCCTAATCTCAACCGTCGGATGGATTTCATCCTAATCGCAAATACATCTTTTCGGTAAAATATCTCTACATTATTCTTCAATGTGTCGAGATAAAGTAGACACAATCATTAATCTGATAGATTTTATCTTGATCTCAAATCCGTCGATGAATTTCCATCCTAATCTCAATAGTCTCGATGGATTTCATCCATATCTCAAATTTATCTTAGTAAAATACTGCACCCATTCTTTAATCTATAAAAATGAACATCATTAAGGAAAATAACTGTAGATTTCCACTATTTCCAAAGTCAATCAAATATTCTTATTTGTCTTCTGAAAATGAATTTCTATACCGGAGGTTTATCTAATAACAATGATGAAAATTCCTCATTGTCATCATCATATTTAGATTTAGATGATACAATTGCAGAAGAGCATCAAGTAATCTTGCAAAAAATTCGCATGAACAACTACATGTTGCAGCATTTGCTCTATCTTAGGTAGAAATTAAAATAGATTTATGTAGTATATTGCTCCTGGCTATCAATTGAATTTGAGATAAGGATGAAATTCATCCGATCTGGGTGGGATCAAGATAAATCTATCATATTATTATCCAGTTAATAATTGTGTCTACTTTGTATCTACACATTGAAGAATGTGTAGAGATATTTTACCTAAAGATAAATTTGAGATAAGGGGATGAAATTCATCCGACTAAGATCAAAAATAAATATCCTATTAATATCCAAATAATAATTATGTCTACTTTATCTCTACAATAATCGATGAATGTATAAAGATATTTTACCTAAAAATAAATTTGAGATAAGGATAAAATCCATCCAACGATCGAGATTAGACGTAATCCATCCAACTATTGAGATTAAGATGAAATCTAAGTATGCTATTATGTCAACTTTGGCTCTAATAATATCTATATATACTAAAGTGCCAACATACTCATCCATACAAAAGTGACTTTGCTTTTCTAACTATATAATCCACTTTTTCTCTAATCACTTATAAAAATGTCCACTCAATTTACAGATACTCTTACAAATAAAGATACGTTTATTATGTCAACGTTTTTATTTAGATGTTTCTCCGTGATCCACTATCTAGTTTACATCAACTGGAGATCATTTTTGGGGTCGAGTGGAAGAAGCATACAATAATGCAATGGACCGTTGGGAGTATCGCAATGTATGACGCAGACAATCTCAATCTGCTATTTGAGAAGGCTATAAGAAAATTATTTGGTCAGGTACGCTGAAGTTGAATATTTGCATCCTAGTGGTTCTTCAGATAAAGATATTGTGAGTATTTATATAGTAATTACTTATATTTTATTTGTATATATATTTACTTACAATTTTCCTTTAATTTTTTTTAAAATATTGCAAATAAATGAAGCAAAATGTTTACTTATGCAAGATCCGAACTACAAAAAGGTTTTTAAATTTGATAATGTGTGAAATATGTTGAAGGATTTTGAGACGTTTAAAGATGACAATGCCTGAAGCAAAGAAGTTCAAAAGCAAGGCTCTTATTATACATCATTAGAGTCCGAGACTCTTACCCCGATTCACTTCTAGTATCATCTCCTCTACTTATCATTTTCACTAAATTTAAATGAGGATGTTGTGTGATTCCACGTCAATGACGATCTATTGAGTTAAAAACAAAAGTGAAGAGAAAAAATCGATGAAGGTTTTTCATCTGCTATGAAAATGGTCCAATTAGGAAAATAACTAGTTTCATGAACCTGTCGTGTCAAGTGCATTTACAACGAGATATAGAGATAAAAGATGTAGGCTTGAAACTAAAAGAATTTAAAGAAAATAAAATTTTACCGGTCGAATTTAGATTCTATTGATGATCCAAATATTCATGAATTTATTCAACAAGAACAAAAACAAATAATGGATAAAAGAAGTCAACAATTTCAACAACCACAACCACAACAATCCTCTTCCCATACACTCAATATTTTAATATTATTGGTGGACCTCGAATCAACTTATACTTGGTACTAAATTCTTCCGTTGTTATAATTTTCTATATTATATGTTATTTAATGTATTTTCAATTTTAATCTATGTCATCGCTACTTTATTAAATATTACTTTATTTTATTTAATGAACATTGTGCCATTTATTAACAACATATTATATTTTATACTTGCATCTTTCATTTTTGTGATGATTATTTTTTTATACAATTATAACTTACAATTTTATATAAAAATAATATATATATATATATATGAAAATTAATTTATAAAAATTAAACACCTCAAAATTAAGATGTAAAATTAATATTATGAAGATGTAACATAAAACTAATTAGGTGTATTATGGACCTAAATGGAAAAATTAAAATTTATAAATATGTTAGATTAAAAGTGTTATATAATAAAAAATAATAATAAAATATTGATGAATAATAATGGTATCGGCGAATAGTGTTATACCAAATTTGGTGCAACACTATTCATTATACCAAAATGGTGTTGGCCTGAGCACCAAACACCAAATACTACACCAACAGGGAAGGGGCAGTAGCAGCCACCTGTTTTTGCATTGCACCGTGGCCAGACAGTTGTGGTCACTCTTTTTAATCTTTTTTAAGATTTCAATCGTGGTGCCACAGACTATCAAAGATCTATTGTTTTGTTGGAACTCTAGAGGCATCAAAAAACAACTAAAGAAGATCTAGCGCACCATTCCTGCCTGCATATGCTGGAGCATATGGAAAGAAAGAAATGACAGATGTTTTAAAGATAAGTCAATTAGTGTAGACAGCTTAAATACAATTGTTTATTTTTGGCTTTTGGTGTAATCTTCAAGATGTGAAGAATGAAGATAGTATGTTAGTTTTCATTGATTCCCTGCAAGCATAGGTTTTCAATACAGAAGTCCTTCCATTTGTTTGGAAGGTCTCCTGATACTTGTTTAGACTTAGCACCAGCTTGGTGTTGGACAATTTCTCCTTTTTAATATAATAGCTACTTACATTCTCAAAAAAAAAGGTCGGAGATGGTCTAAACACTAGTGCTACTGCTCAATGCTAGTCTTCTCCCACTACCAACAATTTAGTAGAAGCCTACTAACATCCTGAAAAAAAGTTATGTTGAATGAATGGAAATGAAAACCTCTTAACTAGATCGAAGATTGAAGGGTAGTGGAAATGCTTAAGCTTAATTTTCATAACACACATTGAAAAGCAAATACATTATGCCGCTCGCATAACCCTGGATGAAACTTTGGGAAGAGAAAGAATCCTGATGTTCGACCTAAAATGCATATATTTAGTTATTATTTACCACATATTTTAGTACTTTTCTCGTCTTTTGGAGTATTAAACTATTAATTTTAGTGGTTGTGCTTATATTGGTGTATTTTGATGATAGGTGAGTTTCGAGCTACTTGGATCTGAACCTGAGTTAAACGAGCAAGGGAACCACCAAATATGTGCCGACATCGCGACCACACATCACCATGGGGTTACATCCAATACTTAGCAGGATTTTAGAGCATTTCAAGGCGTGCTATAGGTCGAAATCGCACAAGTGGCTCATTGAAAACAAACCAGCGAAAGTTGCGCGCCACTCGCCGCGTCACCCAAGGTGCCTCATTGAAGCATACCGTTGTGCCACCCTAGGCGGCGTGCCCAACTCTATCAGTTATCTTGATTCGCTCGAGATTTTGTTTTCAGTAGCCCAGACCGTTTTGATCTCTATAAATACACCTTTTTAGACAACGTTTGACCTGGGAAGAGCTAGGAGCCACCGTGAAGGCCGGAGTAATTGGGTTTGACCTTTTATTTCTCCATACTATTGATTTTTATGTTTCTTTGGACGAGTTGCCTTTTTCTACCATTTCTATATGAAGTTAAACTTCTCTTTCCGGAGTAATTGTTCTTTCATAATAGTTATTATTTGAATTTTTATTTTTTAAATTTTTGATAGTCATGGTGCCAACTTATTCACACCTCTACTAGTTTCACTGGATACCTGTCACCCTCCAACCAGTAACAGGTACCAAGTAACTCTATCCACCAAGATTATGACAGATGGGAAGAAATCACCAAGTGTTTCATCTTTGTTGGGATTTGAACCTGAGCCTCATGGTTCTCACTAACTTCATTGACCACTAGGTCACACCCATGGATGCAATTGTTGTTATTCAAATATTGATTTCAATTAATTAGTTTATCATACTGGGTGATTTAATCTCGAGCTTAATTATTTGATCAATTATTAGTATCACTTACAAATCTTGAATTGAATTAAAAAATGAGAACTTAAGATTGTAATAAGAATAAATAGAGCAAGTTCTTAACCCTGGACATCGGGGAGCGAATTCGCAATTAGGATAGACACATACCTAAATCGTGTTGCTAGATTAATTTACAAGATTTATAAATGTTTTTTTATTAAGGTTCACTCCATAGATGTATAGGCATGAAAGTGACTTGAATAGACGAGTAAGAATTCGAAAGATTCTTACGAGCAATATTAACCCCATCAACCAATAATGCTGATAAATTAAGAAATTGAATCAATTGAAGAATATAACGTGATTGTTAAATATCACATTGTTAAATATCACATAGCCTTAGATCAATTTTATCTCATTGATAATATAAAAATGTGTTCTTTCTTGGTTAAAGTTCATTATGTGTTTTCTTTTTATTTTAGTTAGTTTATAATTATAGTTTAATTTAGTTAATGGTTAATCACGAGTCTTTGTTGCTTCGACAATCTAATCTTATCACTTTATTACCTATACGACAACGTACACTTTTTTTTAGTTCATGATCAATAACAAGTTTCTGTGGGTTTGACACTCTACTCTTATCACTTTATTACTTATACGACAGCGTATACTAATTTATTTTTGTTAAAGGGTCAGTATATTAAACTTTGACAATAAGAGATATTGAAAATAAGTACAAAAGGAGGCTTACAAATTATGTAATGAGCTCAGGAAGTCAATCACAACATCAAAGTCATTTGCAATGGCCATCTTGGACCAAAAAAAAGAGATGATATATATTGGTATTTCATCTCATTGATAACATAAAAATATGTTCTTTCTTGGTTAAAGTGCATTATGTGTTTTCTTTTTGTTTTAGTTAGTTTATAATTATAGTTTAATTTAGCTAATGGTTAATCACGAGTCTTTGTTGGTTCAACAATCTACTCTTATCACTCTATTACCTATACGACAACGTATATTGTTTTTTCGTTCATGATTAATAATATGTTTTTGTGGGTTCGACACTCTACTCTTATCACTTTATTACTTGTACGACAGCGTATACTAATTTTTTTATTGTTAAAAGGGTAAGTATATTAAACTTCAACAATAAGAGAGTATTGAAAATAAGTACAAAAGGAGGCTACATTACAAATTGTGTAATGAGCTCAAGATGTCAATCACAACATCTAAGTCATTTTCAATGGCCATGTTGCACCAAATAAAAGAGAGGATATACATTTGTATTTGATAATTATTACAAATTCATATTTTCTCTCAAAAACTCTTGCATTCCTTTCTTTCCATGCAGTCCACCATATTTTTTTTATGACCATGTATTCTTGTGTGCATTTGGAAGCAACTCTCTGCTTCTAAAATCACAAGAGGCAATTTTCAAGTCATTCTTTTTCTTCGGTCTGACTCACTTTTAGGATTTATTTGCTTTAGACAGAAACAGTACCATCTTGATCATTGTTCCAACTTCTGAAACAATTAAAATACTAGCAAGGAACCCTTTACCTTTTCATTACAAAAATTACTAGCAAGCAACTTCTTCCAAAACATTACTTTAGCAGTGGTACTAAAAGCGCTGAAGCGCACGTTTAAAGCACAAAGAGCAGCGAGGTGCAGCTGCTGCGCTTTTAAGACCTGAAGTGAGGCGACAATGATTAAGCGGAGCGCTTTTGTGACTGAAGCGAGAACCAAGGCATTGGATAAAAGCGACAAAAGTGCACTTAAGCGAGGTTAGGGTTAATTTTAAAATTTATTAAAAATAATTACGCACTGCAAGGGTTAATTTACTAAAAATATTACGACTTCTCTTCTCAAACTTCACCTCTTCTCTCGGACTGCTGGGGTGTTCTCCTTCCTCTACTGCGATTCTCCGTTGCGAGGCCCACCCTCTCTCCTTTTCGCTCAGACTGCTACTGCGAACCGACTGCTACACTGTTGCTACATGCTACTCTCTTCAAGGTAAGTTCTTATCTTTTTCTCTCTTCTTAATCTCTCCTCTCCTCTCTTTCTATTTTTTCTCTTTTCTTCTCCTCTCCTCTTTTTCTATTTTTCTCTCTTCTTCTTTCTCTATTTTTCTCTGTTATGTGGGCTTTCAGCTGTTGCTTCTTTCTTCTTTCTCTGTCTTTTTCTCTTCTTCTTACTCTGCTTTTCTCAGCTGCTGCTGAGGGAAGCTAGAAAAAGAATGGAAACAAAAGACATTTTCTGTTCTGACTTTCTGATAAGAGTTTTCTCTGTTTTGGTGTAGCACTATAGCTTTTCTTTTTGGTTGTTATTGTGATTGTAGTAACTTCTGCTTTTATTTTCAGTGACGTCAAGCCAATAAAGAGATCCTGCTTGGGTGTACGGAACTGCAAAGGGAAGTAACTCAAAAGTACGATGTATCTTTTGTAAAAAGGCATACAACGATGGAATAAATCGTCACAAGAAACATCTACTGGGTGGTTATAGAGATGTTGTATGTCCAAAAGTTTCAAATTTTGTTAAGCAAGAAATAGGAGAGTATGTTGCAAGAAAAAATGAGTTAAAAACTCAAATGAGCCATGCAGCATTTATGGTTAATCTTGTTGACGAAGATGATCAAATGGATGAGGAAAATGTTGAAGAAGCCAATGATATGTCAATGGGGCCTCCCTCAAAATCTCAAAGAAAGTCTTCAACTAGGGGAAGTGGGTCATCCACCGCTAGCACTGTGAAAGGCCCTCTTAATCTTTATTTCTCGCAAAAGGCACATGAAAAGAGAAAAGGTGAAGCTATTGATATAAATTCTTCCGAGAAGATTTTAAGGGACCGTGCTGTAGCTGCTTTTGCTATGTGGATGTATGATGCAGAGCTTCCTTTCAATTGTGTTAATTGCACCGAAAGTTCTGGTGAATTAATTGAGGCCGTAGGCCAATATGGCCCAGGAATGAAGCCCCACCTATCCCAAAGAATTCCTTATCTAAAAAAGAAGGTGGAGAAGACAAACAAGATTGTTGAGGATCATAAAGTACAATGGCAAACTCATGGATGTTCCATCATGATGGATAAATGGACAGCAAAAAATGAAAAAATGGTAATTATTGTTTTGGTAAATTCTCCAAAAAGGTAGTGTGCTTCTTGAAGCTTATGATGCTAGTGACTTTTCTACCGATTCCAATAAAATGTTCACCTTGTTTGAGAAGACTATCTTGAAAATTGGGAAGGAAAATATTGTACATGTTGTCACTGATAACGCGTGTGAGAATAAAAAAAGTGGGTGATATGTTGAAGGGAGTGTTCCCTCACATTTTGTGGACACCATCTGCTTCATATTGTATCAACTTGATGTCTAGTGACATTTTCAAGGAAGCCCCAAATTTTATAGGTGAACAAGTGGTTCTAGTTTTTTAACCTTTATGTTATTTCTTTACTACTATTAAATCTTTTTTTCTACAGTTTTTGCTAAGGCTGTAAAGACACATTCTTACTTTAGTCGGAGGGCCTTCTTATTGAACAAGATAAGGAGATACACAAACCAAAGAAATTTGGTGAAATCGGCCAAGACAAGATTTGCAACAACTTTCGTGACTTTGCCTAGTTTTTACATGCAAAAGAAAACTTGAGAACCTTGTTCATGCCATGACAGTACATATGCAAAGGAAGCTCTTGGGAAAGACGTTGCGAGATCTATTATTGGTCCTTGTTTTTGGAATGACACTGTTCAAGCACGTAAAGTTAGTGATCCTTTAGTTGTTGTTCTTCGTTTGGTGGATGGAGAGAAAAACCACCAATGGGCTACATTTATGAAGCCATGGAAAGGGCCAAAGAAAATATTGAAAAGGTATTTAATTATGGTGAGAGGAAATAGAGGAAAGTGTTTGAAATCATTGATGCAACGTGGACGGATCAACTTCACCAACAATTGCATGCAGCAGGACATATTTTGAATCCAAGGATCTTTTAAATTCTAAGATGAAGACTTTAGATAAGAAAGTGTGGGCAGGGTATCATGCATGTGTTAAGAGGTTGATCCCAAATCAAGATTTGCAAGACAAAATAGGGAAGGAGCTTAGTGTATGCATGAAAGATGATGGCTACTTGGAATGGAATCAACCCTTAGAGCCAGAACCTTAAGGTCACCAGGTGAGTATTTTAACTTTTAATAGTGTTTAGAGCTACTCCCTCAGTTCCATTTTAATTGCTCAATATACTAAAAAGATTTGTTTCAAAATACTTGCTAGTTTCAAAATTTAAGAGATAATTGACCATGTCTTTTCAATTCTACCCTTAGTACTTAAGTCAATCTAAAATGTGAAAAGAATTATTATTATATGTTTCCAAAAAATTAATAGGGTTATATTAGTCAAATTACCATCCCTGTTAATTTTTTCTTAATGGGTGTGCAAATCCTATCCTAGCAATTAAAATGGACCAAAGGGAGTAACTTTTAAGTTATTAACTTTTAAAATAATTCTTCTATAGTTGGATGGTGGATGCAATATGGACATAACGTCCCAAACTTGCAACAGCTTGCTATTAGAGTTCAAAGTTAAACTTGTAGCTCATCCAGTTGCGAGCGAAATTGGAGCATGTATAAACATGTGAGAAGCTATAGTACGTTATTACTAAATTAAAGGGTATCTCAATTGTCCTAAGTACTCCTATTAATTACTTTCCACAACTTATGTGCAGATTCATACTAAAAAGTGGAATAGGCTTGAGCTAAAACGTCTGAATGATCTAGTGTTCCTTAAATATAATAGAACATTGGGGCGTCGTGACAATGCTCGCAATACCATTGATTCAATTCTAATGGATAACATCAATGATGCAAATGAATGGTTAACTGGAGCCCCCCAAAATCATGAAGATGAAAAAGTATACGAAGGAGAAGATCTCACTAATGGTCATGTTGTTATGGCAAGTGGTGTTGAGGAGAATATTTATGATTTTAGACGGAGTACTTTAAGGAGCAAGGAAAGTGTAGCTACAATACTTTAAGGAGCAAGGAAAGTGTAGCTACAAGTTCAAGCAGTAGAACCCTTGTTGATGAAGCCTCCGATGATGAAGAAGATAACCAATATCATAACATGAAGACACTTCAAGAGTTTGGAGATCTTGTTGAAAAATAGGATGTTGCTCCCTTTGTGATTTGGTTTTGCATTTGCTTAATATGTTATGACTTATGAGGATTATTGACTATTAATTTAAGAAATGAAAGATTTGCTTAATGTGTTATTTCTATTGAGTACTTTGTTATTTACATACGCATATTTAATATTTTTATATTAAATTGTATTTTAATTGAAAAAAGCGCGCGCTTTACTTCACGCTTTGGTAATTAGCAACATAAATTCTTTCAAATTTTTTTAAATTAAAGTCATTTTTAAAACTTTTTTTATTAAGCTAAAACAAAATTTCAAGATAGAACAAACACTAGGTCCAATCAAACATCACATAAAATAATTCCGCGTTAACCCCATGAAATTTTATTAGTTAAGCTTGTTTTGTTAGTAAAGATAGCGAGTCAATCTTGACTAACACAACAAGCTTAACTAATAAAATTTCATGGGTTAACAGCTAATAGAAGAAAGAATTGAGCTCAAACAGGACCAAAACACTGCTTCAGCAAAAGACACAACAATTTAGCAATATAAACAAATGTCAAAATAACTTTCCTAAGAAACTCTTATTCAACTAAAGCATCCCACAAATCAACATTTCTTTGGATGGTATTTTCTCCATATAGCTTAGAAGATTGAAATACTAATTCAAAATAAGTGACTCGTCTACAATTACCATTCACAATGCTTTAATTAAGCTACCTTATAGATTACCCTATTGCACCAAATTCCCACTATATTGCTAAACTAGCTTTAGAAGAAATGCACAAAATTTCAAACTTGTGCATTTCAAGCCATGTTCCTATTCTGGGAAAAAGAGAAAATTTAAAAGACAGCTACTACCCAAGAAAGGCGCATGGGAATATTGTGCATCTGAAGTATAGCTTTTTAACATTGCATAGAAATTAATTGCTGGCTAGGTCGTCTAGTTAAGCAATACTGCTAGGGCTAAACAATATAACTTCAACATTACATTAACTATACAGCAATAGAAAACAAGGATTAATCACACAAAATGAGTTAAAGCTTAGTATTCAAACTATAACAACAGAGAAAAGTGTCCATATGTAAAAACAACTTTATCATGTCAATCTTGCTAGATGTCTTTCAGCACTTAAATATTGCCCAGAGACTGTAGAGGTTATGCTTCTGTAAGAATTTACCTTCTGCTGACTCTGCACAGCAATTGGGTGCATTTGCATGGGTTCATTGATAGGCACAACACCCACAGACTCTTCTACAGGCACTGAATATGACCCATAATTCGCAGCAGCTGCCTCCACTTTAACAGGGTTCGTAGTAAAATAAAGTGAAGACAGTATTTTGTTCAGCTTCAATCTCAACTCAGCATCTGCAAGCACAAATAACGCAGCTAAAACTATAAGCACCTACACCGTCTCAAAATTCACCAAAAACATAAGTTATTAAGTAGTAGAATAAAATAGGTCCAAATGGAACAAACTGGATATAGATGATATATTTAACCAGTGGTAACAAGCTTGGGAATATAAAATTCATTCGTTGGATATATATAGTTCTACAGAATCTATAATCTTGATAAATTATTGAGTAGTAAGTATCAGCAATAGAACGAAATGGACTATAGAGAATTTATTTGGGATTCGCCAGAGAAGTTCTTATAAGATTATAATACTCACAAGTAGCATCCGAATCAGCTACAATGGGCTGATCGGACTTTGTAATCCAAAGCTTCGCATGCTCAATGCATTGTTGAAGGGCATGCTTGTGTGACAAAGGAGAATTGACAGGTCGAGAAATGAGAAGCCCACTGACCATTGAAATCAAATCCAAATCCCTCTCCCCCAACAGATCAATCACATCCGTGGATTCTTCGTCGGGCATACAATCATAACTAAGGCAACAAGCTCTCTCATGCGTCCTCGTCAACATTGTAGCAGTAAAATCACTCTGCAGCGACTTCACGTCAAACATACAACCAAAATACAAAAGATTAAGTAAATCCTCAACCCACATTAACCGCTCGTTCTCACTCTTCCGATCACTATTGCTGTCCAATTTCTTCAAATTTTTTTCTAAGTCTTCAGAAGTTGAGTCAGTGGAAGTAGTGAAGGCAGAATCTAACAAGGAGACCTGGTGCTGTTGTACCGCGAAGTTGACTTCTTCAACGGCGGCGGATGTAAGAGGCTCGCGAAGCTTCTCGAGCTCATCGATACCTGCTATGACGGCGGGTTTGGAGCGGAGAGTTTCTTCTTGTTCTCTATTAAGGGTTTTTCCTTTTGAAAGGGATTCTTCCATTTGAACGATGCGGTTGTATTTCTTGCGAAGGGCACGGATGCGCTTGTTGATCACGTTCAGCACTGGTCCGTCGAAGATGTCGGATGCCGCCGTATCCGCCATTGTTGCCGTCGGGAGGTGGTGGAGGACAAGGGCTTCTGGAGAGTTGGGGGTAGGGATTTAGGGAGAAGGGTAAGAGTCTCCCGAGAAAATTGAGCGTGGGCTAACAAATAAGTGTTCAAATTAAAAATATGATATTTATTTGGTCGACTATCATTAATTAAAAAATAAATATAATTAAAGTAATTAAAAAATTTATGTTATAAATTAGAATTTTAATAATTTTAATTAAAAAATTAAAAATACAAAAATTTTAATTTTAAAATTTAAAATTTAAAATTTTTTTTCTATAGCACTTTTATTTTTTTTTTATATTACTTTTTTTCTCTTTCTCTTCTCTCTCAGTTTCTCTCTTCTCCTTCTCCTCTTCTTCCTCCTCCTCCTCCCTCCTCTTCTTCAAGTTGAGTTGTTTCCATTATCTATGCATTATTGTTGCGCCGCTCTGCTACCACTATTACCGCCATCATTATGCGTTGTGTTCATCTTTTTTATTATGTTACTCTTTTCTCTTTTTCTACGGGTTTTGTTTTGATCGTGAGCTTGAAAATATATTTTTCAAACCATTGAAAAAATTACGCACAAAATAGTAAATCTTTGCAATTGTTTGACCTTGGTCGGCAATTGAAAAATATATAGTTAGTAAAATATGCAGCAATTAGCTGAAAAATATATAGTTGTTGTAAAATATGCGGCAAGCTGAAAACTATCACGGCAAGCAGATATGTTTCAACGATTCTTGCATCTATTCTAGCGGATGTTGCATATGTTTTGTGATTCTTTGAATCTATTGCGAGCAAAATCGAAATCCTAATTATGTGGCAACGATGAAGTGGAGGAAGAGCTAGTGCGGTGATGGGAGGAGGGTGGTGGTAGTGGAGGAAAGTGAGGTGATGATGATCGGGGAGGGAGGGTGAAGGGAGGATGATGATGGGGAGGGAGTATGAGGCGGGGGAAGGGGAGAGGAGGAGAGGGTGGGGTGGCGGGGGAGGGGAGGGTGGATAGGGGTGGGGGAAATAGGGATTTTGTGTAAAATAATAAGAATTTGGGGGATTTTTTAAAATTAGTGTCATTAACACTTATCTTAAAATTATCATCTACTCAATAATTAAAACTTGTGTCACTTTTTTTTTTAGTTTTGAAATTTTTTGTCACCCTTAATTCACTGGCAGAGTCTTCGTGAGTGGAATGATTTGTTAATTTATGAATGATAATGACATTATCATTTTCCTTTCTTTTTATTTTATTTTAATTAGTAGAGTAACTTATTATATGATGATCTTTTACTCCCGCCATATTTGTATGAAATTGATTTGGTATCGCGTTTAAATAAAAAATAAAAAATAATTTTAATTTTATAGTCTTAAATTATGTGTGTGTGTGTTTGTGTTTAATTTTTTTAATTTTTTTAATTTTTTTAATTTTTTTAATTTTTTTAATTTTTTTATATGAAATTATATTATAATTTGTGAATTTTTTAAGTGTTGAAATTAATTATATAATAATATCAAATTTAGAAAAGAAAATTTGAATTTCAAATTGATATAGAATTATTATGTTTAAGAGTTTGGTTCAATCTAGTAGTTCTTTTTTTTAAGTTTGTTGTAATACTTGTTCCAATGAACAAAAAAACGCCATAGAAAAAGCGTTTGATTGAAGGTAAAAAAATCATTCTCTTTTACATAAGTACTTAAATGTATGCATTATACATTTTTATAAATATTAATATTTTCTATATATTTCAAATAAGGAAGAATTTCATACATAAAATTTAGTTAATTTAAAATCCTAAATATTATAAAAATAATAAAATAACTATTTTATCAAGTAAAAATAATTAAATAATTATCTTATCAAGTGCGAACGATATTTTTAAAAGGATAAAAAGATAAATGATATTTTGCTACGAGGCTCAAAAAAATAGTGTAGATTTAACTAAAGAGAGTAGACCAATAAGAGTACCGATTAGTGAAACAACTTAAAATATGTCGTGTGTGTGTGTGTATGTGTGTGTGTGTGTGTGTATATATATATATATATATTTTGATTATACCACACACTTTTCTAAAAGAAGTAGGAGGTGGAGGAATTCACATATTAATACATCATAAATTACACTCTTCAATTTATTTTTTAAATTGAATTAATTAAACTTCAACTTAAACAATTTTGAACTTATATTATATTTTCATCATTTTCAAAATTAAATGATTTAATTAATAATTTTTAAATTCTTAAATGTTAGGACTTTTAATATAGTTCAAATAAGGAAAGATTTAAGAAGTAAAAATTTATTCAATTTTAAAATACTAAATATTAGGAGTTTATCTTTTACAAATTAGCAAAGATCTATAATAATTAAATAACAACTAATTGAGAAAAATAACAAATGACAACTTTATCTATTGTAGAATGTTTTAATGAATGACAAGAAGTTCAATCAACGCATTTCTAAGGACATTCGTGCTTATATCATTATAAGAATATATTGTTAGGTAAATAGAAGTAAAATATTATGCATATATTAAATGTTAGATTAATTGATGAAATCTAAAGAAATTACCAAAGATTGTTTAATTAGAAGATTGTATTACATCTTCAAATAAAATAAAATTGTTTGAAAAAATAACTTTAGAAAAGTGATTATTGTATTCCTGAACTATATTGTTGTCATTGAATGCAACGTCAATCTCCTTATTTATTATTTTAAAAATTAAGATTAACACTAATACACTATTAGTATATCCGTTTATGATATAATAGATCATCTTATTTTAAATATTTTTTCACTTTTCAATATAATTATTGAAAGTATAGCATGAATTTGTGTGTCTACGAAAAATAAACTTTAATGATCAATATATAAATATATATATATATATATATATATATATATATATATATATATATATATATATATAATACATAAAATATAAACAAAATATATAAGAACTCAAACATATATGTAAGAATATAGTATAATACAAAAAATTATTACATCTTCGTCAACTAATATTATTGACCGTGTGTCTTTCTTTGTTTTCTTTTTATTCTCTTTTACTAATCGATTAATTACTAAGATTTTTATTATTAAGTGAGAATCCTTATAGTCTTAAGTTGTTAATTGACACAATTTTATTCCATTGAATTTTTTTCCAGATTTCATTACAAAGATTATCTAAAACAAGTAATGCACAAGATTTATAATTTAATAATTTATAATTTAAAAAATATATAGTTTATGAGATGAAGAGATTAGTTTACACGACTAGATGAAACTTGTGAATGGATGGGTAGATGAAGAATATAGCTACGAATAACACAAGAATTCGTAGGACAACATTAATATAAGACTTAATTAAATGAGATAACATAGTATTAATATCAAACTCAACTAAAGGAGATAATCTAAGTTAAATTATTTTTTAATACGAATAACTTGAGTTGGCATAACAATTAGTATTGTCTTTTTCAAATCCACAATATTTAAAAAAATTATAACATGTAAAATAGAAGAAGATAGATTAACACAAAAATATACAAGATTGGAGATTGAATCAAAGTGTTGATGTAGAAGAATTGATGAATTAAATTATGTAATTATATATCTTTTTATAAAAGTAAGAATTTATAAATAAAAAAGAATTTAAAAATATAAAAATATTAGCACATTATTATTAAAAGAGAAAAAATATCAAAAAAAAATTATGAGCATGCAAAAGAAAAAAATTTGTAACAATTTCCTACCATCAAAAAGGGAAAAAATAAAGAAATCTAAATCAAAAGGAAAAGGCTTTCATAATTTTACTTCTTATTATTACCTTTATTTTTTTAAGATATACATTATAAATAGAGTTATATCACCAAGTAGAAAACCTAATATAATAAAATAAGATAAAAAAATTATGATTATCAAAAAGAAAAATAATTCAGTATAAATTTTTATTTTTAAGGTTTATCATAAATAAAGTTTATATCATAAATAAAAAACCTAATATTATAAAATAAGGTATTAAAATAATTTTAAAATAATAATTATGTAAAAATAGTAAATGACTATTTAAGAAACAAAATTTTAGTCAATTCTAAAATACTAAATTTTAGGAGTTCTTTTTTATAAATAAGTAAGATTTAATACCTATAATTTAATTAATTTCAAAGTCCTAAAAATTAGGATAATAATTAAATGACAATTATTGTAGAAAAATAATAAATGACAATTTTGTCTATTGCGATATCTTTTGACGAAAGACAAAAAGTTCAATCAACATTTCTAAAGGCTTTCACACTGCAATATAGTATAGATTGGTATTGTTTTAGAATACAAATTTTTAAAAAAAAAATTAAATTTTTATGTTAAAACAAAACATATAACATAAATTTGAGATGAAAAGTAACTTTTTCAGAATGCACCTTGAAAATAGTCAAATCTTAAGCAAGACTAATTGCCTCCTCCTAAACAATTATCATAGGGCTACTATATTTTTGCTTGCTTTGAGGAACTTATTTGAATTATCTAAGTAAAATTGTTTTTTACTTTTTTTTTTTTTTGATAAAAGAAGTGATTCCAGAAGTTTTATAGCTTAATCATGAAATTTGGAAATTTTGAATTACTATGAACACATTATTTTTAGCATGAATATTCTAATTATTTGACATCATCTAAAGTGAGAAAATTCAATATCATCATCACGTAGTAAATAAATGTTAACAATTCAACACACATATGTATTTCAATCTAATAATATTAGTTGGCTAAAATTATTCTCATTTCAATTTTATTTTAAAATTAGCAGCCAGCTAAATTTGAGCGATAGGCGTTCTCCTCTATCTTAAATGAAAATTTTAAATACTATTTTATCATTTAAACTATCAACTTTCGTCTATTTTTACTTTAAAATATTATAATTTTGTTTCCATATTATGGACTTACCTATAGAGCAAATAAATAATTAAATAAAGTAACAAAGTGAAAGTAATTAAGAGACTATTAAGTGTTTCATGTAAAAAATAAGAACTATTTTGAAAAGCTCGTCGATCCAAATGAATCATTCTTCTGGTCTCTCTTCGCTCCCCAACCTGAAACTAACCCGACACAACGCTCATTCGTTTCACACGCGGAAGGTAGCAAAGGATTCCAGTTCATGAGACCCTGACATAAGCGGAGTGAAGCGGCCGCGACACTTCCTTATCTTGGCTGGATCACTTGTGTTAGGTGCCACCTAAACGGTAGAGTGGCGGCGGATGTGGCGTTTGGAGTTTTACGTTCGTGCACCTATTCCCAATGAATTAATAAGTGATCTATTCCCTACGGATCTATTCCCAATGAAAAGAATAAGTGATTTGTTCCCTATGGATTACTTGGCCTTACCGGTGGTCACGGTGCCGAGGCGGAGAAATTTAGTATAGCGATTCGAGTTTGTGTGTTGCTAACGCGTTTCCGTTAAAGCGGACACATGTTAGGCTGTAGGAAGTATGATAGATGCAATAAGCGGTAGAAGCCTTTCACAAACTGACGATAATAACTTTCCAATCCTCAGCTGAGACTTCGGTCAAGCGTGGGCTAGTCCAATTCCTAACGGCCTCCACCTTACGGGGTAATCATAATCCCTTCCTTTGAGACCATATATTTAAGAAGGATACGTCTTCAGCCAAAACTCACACTTAGAAAATTTCGCATACAATTGCTTTTCTCGGCAAACCCCAAAAACAATCCTCGGATGATTTTCATGCTCCTCTTTTGCTCTTTGAATATACTAGTATATCGTATTTAAATACAATTATAAAAAGAATCAAATCTGAGGCGAAACACACTATTCATCAAGCTCATGAAAGCATCTACAGAGTATTAGTAAGTCAAATGACATGACTAAAACTCAAAATGGCACTGGTCGAAGTCATCTTGAGGATGTTCTCAACATGAATCTTTAAATTTGGTGATAGCCCAACCTCATGTCAAATTTTGAAAATACGAAGCTCTGAAGGCGATCAAATGAGTCATTTATCTTAGGAAGGGGACATTTATTTTGGATGGTAACCTTGTTCAACTGACGGTAGTCAACGCACATTCACATACTCCTGCCCTGTAATAAACAACACGGGTGCATCCTACAAGGGACACTCGGACGGACAAACCCACTTAATGAGATGTCACACCTTCTTTCACTCATCTCTCTCACTCAAGCGGGTACCCATTTGATATGGCAAAATGGAGATAGACAGGTTCCTGACTCTACATCAATGCAAAAATCAATGCTCCTTGAGTTTGACGATATATGCGAGCAAATCCAGCACGGAAACACTTCTAAGAACTCCTGACACAGCGGCTCTATAGTGGAACCTTTGTACTAGTATCTGAATGTGGGCTAAATGCAAAGACACCTTTTTACTAACTTCGAGCAGGAATAAATGATATGATTTTGTAGGACTGGGCTGCAATCCAGCTTTCCTCTTGATCAGCACTAGGTATTATTATGGTGACTATCTTAATATGATAGTCAAGAATTGCATATTAAATGGAGACAACCAACTCATACCCAGGGATGATATCAAAATCTACCATGTTTAAGATAATCAAATCCACTAGGTATATACCCTAAAAAATGTGACCAAGCAAGAATGGTAGACTCAATCAACAATCACGGGATCACCAATAGGTGTAAAAATGTATCGGAACATCAAATGCATCGCCTGAGCTCGAACCCACATCAAAGTATGCGAGACACGTAAGAAAAATGGAACTGGATCAAACAAGGTTGTATTGTCAAATCACAAACAAGAAAAATACCTATAATGACTACATCGAAGCCTACGCAGCGGAGTGCACTGAAAAAACATAAAAAGTATGCCTATTTACCTATACGTAACCTGCCCCTACTAGGTTGTATCAGCTCACGCGGTGACTACCCCTACGGTTGGGCTGGTCCCCGCCTCTGCTTGCTGGGTGGCTCGCTCAAGCTGAGGATGGTCTTTGTTGAATCACTACCTCCCACACCTACTAGCCATAGAGCTCGGAAAGTTTCTTTGTGGGATAATCCTAAGCTGTCACGCCCCGCCACAGGGTATGGTAGCACACAGTGCTCTAGTAGGACACAGACGCTAGCGAGTGAGCCTAGGCACATGCGGTGCTGAAAGCTAGTAAGCTCTATCTCAGATTTTTGGAAACAAAGGGCTATATAATGGTTGTAACCACGGCCTCAGAGCCAGCGGGCCTATAACACTTGTGCAATGACATGACTAACTAGAAACATACTCATAACAAGGAACCTATGCGGTAGACAAGGTACTTATCTTTGTCCTAGTCATGAAACTCAGCAAAGAATCTTACAAGATGGCTACGTGACCAGCGGTCACCACTACTAACAAACTATGGCCCTTTTGGCCAACATAAAAGCAATACTAAGCAGTATAACAAACTACACGGCCTCACACGGCCGGCTCCAGCGGCCACGGGGAGATAAGAACCGAACAATCGCAGGCCTCATGAGTAACAATACAGAAATGATGGAATGGGGCCCCGACCTACTGCCCATACTGTACAACAAAGAAAAAGAGCTACACCTCACAGAAGCAGGACTCCGGATGACGGGCGATGACTCTATATAGGCCCACATTTGAAATCACGGATCGCCTCCTCGTCGTGAGTACCTCCGGGCCCAGCTAATGCGAGCGCCCCAGCCCAGGCGTCGGTACCACTGGTACTGAGTATGCAAAGCAACTGAAAACAACTGAATACAATTGAATATAGATAGCATAACTTCAGCAGTGCAGCTATAGCCGGGGAGATAGCGAATGCGAAGAAGGTGATATGAGTGAATCGGGCTTTACGTGCGATAGGGCGAAGCGTACCTGTAGACGCGACGACCTGCTGTCTATTAACTAGTATATAGCACATAAATAGATATACAAGTGTAAGCAAAAGGCCAATACCAACCCCATAAGCCGGATGGCACCAAACAGCAAGCGATCTATATACCCCTACCCAGGGTCAAAACCCGATAGGCAGTCACTCCACTCATCTGCTCACTAGGAGCTCCTCTACCAGCCCCCTGGGTCTCCGGCTCAGCCATAGCCTCCGATATAAATAACCGTGTCTGAGTCCGGAGGACTCCTATCTTATATCTGTAAGCGAGGCATATTTGCTCCTGGGCGCTTGCGCTCAACGGGGAGCTATGCATGCTTGTAGTCTTTGATCGGACTAATATGGGAAAGCTTCATCCCATCTTCGTCCAAACTGGGGACGGCATGCCACTCCTTGGGTAGCGTAAACCCACCCGCTCAGTGGGCGACACGATTACCAGCCCGGGGCGGCGGGGCTCAATAAGATGCCCTCACACCACATCAAGCCTCAACAACAAATGGCACATATAAATAGCAAGCATGTTTAAGCTGAAAAAGACTATCGAAATCTGATTTCTTATTGATCTCTTTCTGTATTATACTAATTCTTTGCAGTTATCTTTTGATTACGCTAACCTTTATTTATTTGTTTGGCTAATACATGGCAGGATACTATACGTACGAGATGGATAATCTGTAGCCCAAGATATCATACATCGAATGGCTAATACAGCCAAATCATCTGTCTATGCGATTTACTTTACTAACTTTATTTTGAAAATACGTATCTTTTTATTCTACAACATGCTTGCTAATCATACAACGAGGCTATCTGCGAATGCGGAATGCTAGCTTTCGCCCTTTGGCGCATGCTCTTGACTTCCCGGTTGAGTACGATACGGCAACGCAAAACCAGATTTACTAAACACTCAATACTCAACATTCAACTCGAGAACTCAATTACGGAGTTTACTACTTGATTCATAAGGCTAAGGCTACTAGCTTTACTTAGAAAGAAACTACTTCACATACCTTAACCTCGAGTTATCAAATTTGTCGGACGAGGCTCGATCGTACTCGACTATTTCTCCCAACTGCATTCATATGCGCGTCAGGTGAAGTACTAAATACAACACTATTACGAAGACAGCGTCACTGATATAATTATAGCCTAAACTTAGGCTTATGAAAGGAAACAGTCAAAAACTTGCTATTTTCGGGAAGACGGAGAAGGGAGAAGTATTCTATTTATGGCTAGGAGCACATTGACACTAGTTTGGAGCAATTCTACTTACCTTAGGTCGGTACCATGACGTCGTCGGCAAGTATTCCAGCGAAACAAAATCAATGGGCCGCCCTGCTTTGCTAAATACCTCGGTACACGAGGTTAATTTAGATTTGGACTACGTTTGACGACGGCATGTCAGTGATATTTTTATTTCACTCTTCGTCTTCTCTCTGTCTTCTCACGGATTCTAGAAATTATAAGATAATTTTGCAGTCAAAACAAAGTGGGGCTTTATATACTTGGGCATTTAGACAGGCCCAACGTGTCAAGGAGCAACGCGGTGGCCCCCTCCGTGACACGTGCCGCGCCGCCCGCGGAGAACCTTGCCCGGCTCCTTCAGCAGCGGCCGGTCAAACGGAGTTTCTCATCCGATCTTTTCTCGGGCCTTTTTCTAGCACGTATGGCTTTCAAATATGCTTAACCAACAGCGAATAGGCCATCTAAGTCTGGAAATCTTACGGGGTGTAACACTAACCACTCTACATCAATCTAAGGCACCATCTCCGAATGTGACCATACTCCACAACCACTCGTGATAGACCTTGTTTATGACAAAGCCTGCAGGCCGAGTATTTAAAATATAGGTGACTCCAAAATATGAGCGAATAAGTTATGCACTCACTACATGGCACGAAGTGCGGTAGGTGGGCTCACGGAAGGACCCTTTCCCAAGATTTTTCATAGTTAACTAAATGGGGAATTCAGAGCACTTATGGAATCAAGCCCTTATACAAAAATCACTGCCAGGTTGTTCCCTTTTTGGGCCTTCTTCTCTATATTCCCTCACATCCCTCTTGCTTCACTCCTTTAATATTTCAAACATACTCTACCACCTTGTCACGATCCGAGCGTACACGGATCATAAACACGGGACAAGAGCCCCCAAGAAACCCCAAGTCGATCCATGGCATGAAGATACATCCGTTTATTCATAAGCAGAAGACTTAACATAAGAAAATGAAATCATGACATAAATAACAAAGAAAGACAATACATGATTCATACATGACAAATGAGTACTATTTATAGTCTGAAAAGCCTCTAATCATGAAAGATGGGTTGATGGGACAATACCCCAACTAACCCTACAATACTGAAACTGAAAGAGAACAATAGAGTTTGGACATATGGCCCTCGGAACATGAGGACTCACCAAATAAGCTAATAGCGGAACTACGAAGAGGCTGCTGGGAGGGTGAGCTGGGCGGGTCCTTTATCATGAAGACGATACAACATAAGTATGCGGGTAGAAATGCGTGGAATTAGTTTGCAAGGTAAGTAAAACGAACATTTAAAAACATAAAGATTCATAAGAGTAGGACGACATGACCATAAATCTTTTGTAAAATAATAAATATATCGTAAGGCTCAAGGTTTCAAACATTTCATAACTCGTTGTAATTATAAACATGAGAGAAAACATTTCATAAACATGACTTGAGCCCAAAGAACATAATCATGACATGCATAAATAATGAGGAAATAGTGGGAGATTCTTACAGCCGACATACCCCATGGGCACATGGGCAGGCACCGTAAGCCTGAGTCGGGAGGCCGTTCATACCTTGCCAAGGGTACAGAACCATGAAGCAGATACACTCATGAGGCTCCTTAGGGCATAGGGGGACAGTCATAAAGAGTCCCAAACATAACTGATAACTTTTAGTTACAGAGATTAGGACTGTATCTGGATAGACCACTACTGGTGTTAAACCACTACTCCCAAAACATGCAGCATGCTCATAAGGTAACATACATGACATGCATGGCATGCAGTTAAATAATGAAAATCATAGACATGCTTGGGAATGCAATGAACTAGCCATGAAACAAGGCTCGTGAGTTGGCCAAGGTCATAAATCATGAATCATACTTGACTTATGGGCATTTTCCCAATGTTTAAATATACTTGAACTACTTCAATTTATGGAATTGACAATCCCTTAAAGACATGGGTAATTGAACACATGATTCTAAATCAAAACTTCTCATCATATTTGATAAACCATCACAATTAAACTCCCATGGATTTCTCATAATTGGGCACCTTAAGTTTAAAAACGAAGATACAAAGATAAGGATTTAAATCGATGAGTCAAGCCCCCAGTAATCAAAACCAATCAATTTAGACATGTTAAAACATAATCATATCGATTTCATGAAGATTCATGTATTGGGTTAAAACCCCATAAGAGTTAAGTGATATAAGAGGTTCTGTCTTTCTTCATTCCAAGTAAGAAAAAGATGGGACGCTCACGGACCGAAGGGAAGAGAATTATTAAGAACTCTCAAGTCCCTCTCCTTAGAGTCCAGTGGCTCATGTATTAGGGAGAAATTGGGCATAGGTGTGAATTAAACCACCCATTGAAGTCCCTACATACCTGAAAAGCTGATTTTTACAATCCCTAGATTGCCCAAGGAAGAATTGATGATAACTTGAAGGCTAAGCTTGATCACCTCTCAAAACCTCTAAAGTTGCATGAATGAGTTAAGTGGGTACAAAATGAACTTACTCTACTTAAAACTCACTATTGAGCTTAAAACGACATAGTATAGGGCCTAGGACTTAAGGTGCAGAAAAAATCCTTACTGAAATTGTAAAATTTTCTGACCCTTGATCCCCACGAAAATGAGCGACTTGTAGGCAGGGCTAACAACTTCTGTAATACCTCGAAAGGGCTAAGAGTAGACCAAAGTCAAATTTGAAAAGTGCAGAAAACTGGAAAAAATATCAGAGGACGGAAGACCCTACGACTCGTGGTAGGATACCACGAGTCGTATATGTAGTCATGGTTTGGGAAATCGGGGAAATAGTGGAGACCTTTGGGCGGTGCAATGACGTTGTTAGGAACAGTCGGTGTCACCGATCGTTGGGAGGTTTGGACCTAGGCTGAGGAGGAAGCAACAGGGCATCCCGATTCGTGGTTAAGAGGGACGACCTGTTGTTTCGATCGTCGTTCTGGGTTGAAGGTTCCAGTGCAGACAACGGAAGGAAACCATGACTCATTGGAAGTCACCACGAGTCGTGTTGAGGCTTGTGGGAAGGAAAGCCAGATTTGGTCAAGGAGTTGACGACGGTCGATCCAATAACTCGTCCTGATGAGCCGTGAGAAGGATCAGAGGCATGAGATGAAGTAGTGGACTCAACGAATTGATACCCGCAAGTCATGGTATGTTGTCATGACCCGTGGGGTCGTTGGACACGTCCCGGCCAGTTTTCAAAAATTATTTACAAGGGCATTTTCAACCTTTCCATGTTTTAGCTAAAATACGTCATTTTGAATCTTCTGAGTATGATAATATGAGTTACGTCCTTTATGCATGCCCATTCTCATGTAAGAATTTTAGAGATTTTTAGGAGATTGAGTCTTTTTTCCCACAAGTTTTGTCAATTTCTTTATGGGTATTCAGGGGTTTTGAATCAACCCATTTCCAGGATGTGTAGGGTTTTAAAATGGCTGGAATTCTTCCTCACCCATGCCCAATTTTGATTTATATCATGAATCCTCCTATTCAAGTCTATGGGGTTTTACTCAAATGCATGAAAATGTGATTTCCTTTATAGGTAGATTTAATTGAGTTTTAATTATTGAATTATGAATGATGGGCAGGTTTTATCATTATTTTCGTTTAATCACGTTTCAAGATTTTAAATCCAAATTGCTCATTTGATGAAGTTCATGAGATTATGATTTATGATGAATACCCTACATAATTTGAATTTATTGATGATGGAAAGAATGTTTTCTAATAGTTACCCATGTTTTATGAGCATATTTTGAAAGTATTCGGTATGATGAAATAATGGGCAATACCCACACTGTTGAAGAATGATTTACGATTTATGAAACGGATTACATGATTTATCGATTTATGACGTTGACAGCTGAAAGGGCTTTGATTCTTGGATAAGCATGTTTTAAAGGGGATCAATAGTGATAAATGTTATATCTTAGCCAATGAATTTTAGTGCATGATTTTATTGATTTACGTATGAGCCTATATGCATATTTTTGGGAGATGTGTCACAGCACCGAGCAACCCGGCGTTAAAGGTATGCCCGGTGTCTCTCATAACCACATTGGCACCGTGGGTTTCAAAATGATATGATGTATCAATAATGATCCTCCAAATTTGATATCACGCCTTATGCCGGCCTCGCACAGCAAGCCGGGGTCGCTCACGCCCACTTAGTGAGATAGTGGGGCATCATGAAAGGCTCTACCATGATGGTGTCGGTTATGAAAAGTCCTCCCATTATTTCGCATGTTTTATGCATTGTTATGTTTATGTTATTGGCTCAAGTTATATTTTGATAAGGTTACTTATAATTATGATAATGAATGATTTGAAGTCTTGAGCCCTATGTTTTAATGCACGACCCTCGCCTGGCAAGCCAGGGTCGGCTCTGCCCACTTGAGTGAGATAGTGGGGCATCATGAAAGGCTCTACCATGATGGTGTCGGTTATGAAAAGTCCTCCCATTATTTCGCATGTTTTATGCATTGTTATGTTTATGTTATTGGCTCAAGTTATATTTTGATAAGGTTACTTATAATTATGATAATGAATGATTTGAAAGTCTTGAGCCCTATGTTTTATTACGAAGATTCTGATACAAGTATGATGTCCTTCTCCTGTGTCTATTTATGAGTTTACTTTACTTTTAAAATATCATTTTTACTTACCTTGCATACTCGGTACATTCCACGTACTGACCGCATACTTTCTATGTTGTATCGTTTCATGATACAGGGTTCGGATCTCAGGCTCATCCTCATTCTTAGTCCATCTCAGCTTACGCTATCAGCTTGTTGGTGAGTCCTCATGTTTCGAGGGCCGTTTGATAAACTTTCATGTTGATTATGTTTTAGTACTGCTCGGGTTAGTTGGAGATGTTGTCCCATCAACCCATCTTACGTATTAGAGGTTTTTGGACAAATGCGTAGTACTCAACTTATGTAAATGTTTGGTATTTACTGATGCTATGTCATGGTTATGTTTCCGCGATGTTTTATGCTTAATATTCTGCTTATTTAAATGTGATTAGTTGTATGCATGTTGATCTTGGGCAGAATTTCATGCCCAAGTGATACTCAAATACTTCATTTCTACTTGTTTATCTATTTTTATGTGTGCATTCTCATGTGATTTTTATGTA